>ML282466.1:8148-24181 GCA_005239495.1 Nicotiana undulata | reverse complement strand
GATCCAACTGCTTCATACAGAAGTGTATGCTATGATGGACCTGGTTCAACTGGACACCTGTTGTCAATTTTCAAAACCCATTCAGTGACATGGGCCAACAAATTCCCCCTTTTTGATGACGATAAACTATGTGCATTTATCATGTATACACATCCAACACTTTGTATTTTTGTGAGCATTAATCATCAAGAACCAGGTTCAGTAGGTTATAAATATCACTTCAAAGATTTGTCAAAAATTGAAACAATAACTGGAGCACATCTTCCCCTTTTTGGCATCATCGAAAAGTTGCAAAATGATACTTACCAGTAATTAATTCTTACTCATGGCCAATTTAGGCAACTGCAGGTGCAAACATGATTAATCAACACAAGAAACCAAAAATGTAAGCTAAATCATAAATAGAGACATTTGTCAAAACACCAAGCTTTCATTTAATTAACATGGTTGATCAACGCCAAAACAGATTAAATCAAAGACAACCAAAACATGAGTACGACAGAATTAAAAAAAACTGAAACAAACAACTAGACATAGTTCCGAACTGGGCACTTGATAGGATATGAGGGTGTAGTTCTAGAAATTCTTAAGTTTGGGGTGGTGTAGACGAGGCAGGATTCTTGGTTTGGAGAAGAGACAACATTTGGTATAAGACACCCTCATTTTTCTCCTTCTCCTTGGCTAATTCAGCTTTGAGAGCATCACGCTCACCTTCTACCTCAACTAAGCGAGGCTTTAAGCGAAGGATCTCCATATCCTTTTACTCACTTTCTTGCACCAGGGTACGGACCTTGCTGTTGAATGGTTGCTTCCGAGATGAACCAGGTTCATCTGCTGGGGAACTGACAGTGTAATCACATGACAGCATAGTGTCTTTCGACCGCAGAGAGGAACAGACAGTAGGGAGGTAGGTAGGTGACATGTGCGATCGCAGGGGTGAGTCTGCGTTCGCATAGAGTTGGGAAGGGGACCTTATGCGATCGCGGAGAGATGTCTGCGATCGCAGAGAACATTGGATGGCCCAGCATAATTACTTCTCTGCGATCGCATCCCTGCTTCTGCGATCGCAGAGAAGAAAACCAGACAGAAAATTTCTTGTTTTTCTAACTTAGCTCCCANGCTGAAACGCTCCCGGGTCATCAGAAACCCAAGCCGAACATACGCCCAAGTCCGAAATCATCATACGGAGCTACTGGAGCTGTCACAACTCGACTCCAAGGTAGTTTGCTCAAAATGTTGACCAAAGTCAAACTTGGCCAAATAGGCCAACCTTAAGGAACCAAGTGTTCCTAAACCATCCAATTCATTCCCAAATCCCGAACCACCCGCTCCCGCGGGTCATAAAGCACAAGCAGCCGCTATGGAAGGTTTCATTTAAGGGAACGAAGTCCTAATACGCGAAACGACCGGCTGGGTCGTTACATTCTTCCCCTCTTAAACACACGTTCGTCCTCGAACAGATCTAGAATCGTACCTGAAGTGCTGAATAGTTGTGGATATCTGCTCCGCATGTCCTGCTCGGACTCCCAGGTCGCCTCCTCAACTGGTTGGCCTCTCCACTTGACCTTAACCGCAGAAACTGCCTTAGACCTCAACTGGCGGTCCTGCCTATCAACAATAGCCACTGGCTCCTCCTCATAGCCCAACTTCTCATCTAACTAGATAGTGCTGAAATCAACCACGTGTGAGAAGTAGGCATGATACCTCCGAAGCATGGAAACATGAAAAACTGGGTGAACTCCTGATAAGGCTGGAGGCAAAGCAAGCTCATAAGCAACCTATCCCACCCGCTTCAACACCTCGAAAGGACCTACAAACCTCGGGCTCAGCTTGCCCTTCTTCCCGAATCTCATAATGCCCTTCATCGGCGAAACCTTCAACATAACCTTATCTCCCTCCATGAATGATACATCACGCGCCCGCTGATCTGCGTAGCTCTTCTGCCTAGATTGTGCTGTACGGAGCCTCTCCTGCATAATCTTTACCTTTTCCAAGGCATCTCTGACCAGATCTGTACCGTATAACTTGGCCTCACCGGGCTCAAACCACCCAATCGGAGATGCTGGACTGATAGTTATTATTGTACGCAAACTCTGCCAAAGGCAAAAACTGGTCCCACTGACCTCCAAAATCAGTCACAAAAGCCCTGAGCATATCCTAAAATATCTGAACTGTACGCTCTGACTGGCCATTAGTCTGAGGGTGAAGTGCTGAACTGAGGTCTATCTGAGTACTCATCTCGCTGTGCAAAGCTCTCCAGAAGTGCGAAGTGAACTGAGGACCCCAATCTGAAATGGTAGACACCGGCACACCATCCAATCGGACTATCTCACGAAGGTAAATCTGAGCCAGCCTCTCTGTAGTATAAGTAATAGCCACAGGAATGAAATGCACTGATTTGGTCAATCTATCCACAATGACCCAAACAACATCAACCTTCCATAAAGTGGCAACCTAACCACAAATTCCATAGTGATTCGCTCCCATTTCCACTGAGGAATGGGCATCTGCTGAAACAAGCCTCCTGGCCGCTGATGCTCGTACTTAACCTGCTGACAATTAAGATACTTGGCCACATACTGAACAATGTCCTTCTTCATCCGCCTCCACCAGTAGTGCTGCCTCAAATCACGATACATCTTCGTCGCTCCTGGGTGAATAGAGTACCGAGAACTGTGCGCCTCTGCTAGAATCCTTTCCCTCAAGCTATCAATATCAGGAACACACAATCGCCCTTGGAGCCACAGAACACCATCCTCGCCTAAAGCAACCTCCTTGGCCCTGCCCTGGACCACTGTATCCCGAAGCTCTGCTAGACGTGGATCATCAAACTGTCGAGCCTTGATCTCTCCCAACAATGAAGACTGAGCTACCACATGAGCTAAAACTCGACGAGGCTCTGAATGGTCCAATCTTACCAAACGGTTGGCTAAGGACTGAATGTCCAAGGCTAAAGGCCTCTCCTCAGCTGAAATGTAGGCCAAACTACCCATGTTAGCTGCCCGCCTGCTCAATGCATCCGCAACTACATTTGCCTTGCCCGGATGATATAAAATAGTGAGATCATAGTCCTTCAATAACTCAAGCCACCTTTGCTGCCTCAAATTAAGGTCCCTCTGCTTAAGCAGGTACTGCAGGATGCGGTGGTCCGTATAGACCTCACAAGATACACCATATAAGTAATGCCGCCATATCTTCAAAGCATGAACAATCGCCGCCAACTCCAAATCGTGCACAGGGTAATTCTTTTCATGGACCTTCAGTTGCCGTGAAGCATAAGCAATAACCCTACCATCTTTCATCAACACACATCCCAACCCGACGCGTGAAGCGTCGCAATACACTGTATATATACCAGACTCAGAAGGCAATGATAACATTGGTGTTGAAGTCAATGCTGATTTGAGCCTCTGAAAGCTCGCCTCACAATCGTCAGACCACTGAAATGGAGCATTCTTCTGAGTTAATCTAGTCAATGGGGCGGCAATAGAAGAGAATCCCTCCACGAACCGATGGTAGTAACCTGCTAAACCCAGAAAACTCCTGATCTCTGAAGCTGAGGTAGGACGTGGCCAACTCTGAACTGCCTCAATCTTCTGCGGATCAACCTTGATACCCTCACTGGACACCACATGCCCCAAGAACGCCACTGATTCAAACCAGAACTCACACTTGGAGAACTTAGCATATAGCTTCTGTTCTCGTAAGGTCTGAAGCACAACCCGCAAATGCTGCTGGTGCTCACCCGGGCTCCGTGAGTAGATCAATATATCATCAATGAAAACAATCACGAATGAATCAATATACGGCCTGAATACTCTATTCATCAAGTCCATAAAGGCTGTTGGGGCATTAGTCAAGCCAAAGGACATCACTAGAAACTCATAGTGGCCATATCTGGTGCGAAAAGCAGTTTTCAGGACATCAAAAGCTCGAATCTTCAGCTGGTGATAGCCTGACCTCAGATCAATCTTAGAGAACACACGAACACCCTGTAGCTGATCAAACAAATCATCAATACGTGGCAGAGGATACTTGTTCTTGATGGTCACTTTATTCAGCTGGCGGTAGTCAATACACATCTGCATAGACCCATCTTTCTTCTTTAAAAATAAGACTGGAGCACCCCACGACGACACACTTGGCCTGATAAATCCCTTGGCCAACAACTCCTCAAGCTGCTCCTTCAACTCTTTTAGCTCCTTAGGAGTCATGCGATAAGGAGGAATAGAAATAGGTTGAGTATCTGGATCCAAGTCAATGCAGAAATCTATATCTCGATCTGGAGGCATGCCTGGAAGATCTGAAGGAAACACATCCGGAAACTCCCGAACGATCGGCACTGAATCTATGGTAGGAGACTCCGCGGTGGTATCCCGCACATAAGCAAGATAAGACAGGCACCCTTTCTCGACCATATGCCGAGCTTTCGTGAAGGAAATGACCCGGCTGAAGGCACTAACTGAAGCACCCATCCACTCTAACCTCGGCAATTCAGGCATGGCTAATGTAACTGTCTTGGCATGGCAATCCAATACAAAATGATAAGGAGATAACCAATCCATGCCCAAAATAACCTCGAAATCAACCATATCTAGCAATAACATGTCGGCTCTGGTCTCAAACTCGCAGAAAGTGATCACACACGATCGGTAAACCCGGTCTACCTCCACGGAATCGCCCACAGGAGTAGACACATACAAGGGAGAACCCAAGGACTCACAAGAAACATCCAGAGAATGAGAAAATAACACTGAAACGTATGAATATGTAGACCCTGGATCAAATAGCACGGAAGCCTCTTTACCACAGACTGAAATAATACATGTAATCACCGCGTCTGAGGCCACTGCATCTGCCCTGGCTGGAATAGCATAAAATCTGGCTGAAGCACCCGATGACTGAGCTCCCCTAGGATGAGCTGGAGCTGGATGACCCCCTCCTGACTGGCCTCCCCCTCTGTGACGGCCCCTGCCAACCTGACCTTCACCCCTAGGTGGTCGAATTGCTGGTGCTGAACCCCTGGGCTGGCGACTCTGCTGTACGACCTTGCCCCGATATCTAGGACACTGCCTGATCATATGGTCCAGCTTCCCACACTCGAAACAACCTCTACGTGCCATAGCTTGCTGCCCCGAGGAAGAAGAACCCTAAATAGTTGGAGGGTGATAAGAATCATCTGGCATGGCACTAAAATAGGATCCAGGGGATCTCGGATGGCTGGAATAACTGTTGGGTGCACTCTAGGTAGCTGGTGGATGATAAGAGCGCTCTGGCATGGCACTAAACTGGGGCCTGACTGGAGCAACCCTAGGAGGTAACGAAGGTGCTGCATAAGAAGTCCTGCTAGACTGACCACCTCCAAACTAACCCCTGCCCCTGGCTGAAGTACCCCTGAAATCACCTGCAAACCTGGCCCTCCTGTCCTGATGACCTGGCTGACCCTGCTCCCTGCCCCTCACACGGTAACCCTCGATACGTCGAGCTATCTCGACTACAAGCTGATATGGGGTACCCATCTCTACCTCCCTGTCCATGGAGGTCCTGATACCCGGGTGTAAGCCTGCCACAAATCGTCGAACCCTCTCAGCATTTCTGGGCAATATCATGAGATCATGGCGAGACAACTCTGAGAACCTGGCCTCATAATTTGACACAGACATCTGCCCCTGCTCTAATCTCTCGAACTGACCCCGAAGCTCCTCCCTTTCAGATGGTGGAATGTATCTGTCCAAAAATTTGAATAAACTGCTCCTAAGTAACCGGTGGAGACCCTGCTGGCCTACTGAGTATATAAGACTGCCACCAACCGCGAGCTTTGACCTCAAGATGGAAGGTCGTGAAATCTACCCCATGTGACTCTAGTATCTTCATGTTGTGCAGTCTATCCCTGCACCTCTCGATGAAATCATGTGCATCCTCTCCCCGCTCACCCACGAAGGTCGGAGGGCGAAGTTGGGTCCATCTACCCAGTAGCTTCTGCTAGTCCATCTCCGCGACTGGCCTGGGCTCTGGTACTATCACCCCACGCTGAATTGCAATCACTGGTGGAATATCTAGAGTACGATGTACTGCCGCTGTTGGTTCTGTAGCCTGAGCGGTAGGGGTCTGAACTCCCCCTCCTGCCTGAGAAGCAGCAGGATATGATAGAAGTACACCCGCCTGTGACATAGTATCCATGAACCTCAGCATACGGCCCATGACCTCCTAGAAGCCCGGCGCCGTCATAAAATCAGCTGGTGGTGGAGCTACTGGAGGCAACTCATCCTTCTCCTCAACATAAGGGTCCTCAATCGGTGCGACCGGTACAGCTCTGGGACGCCCTCGCCCCCTCCTACCAATAGGAGCCCTACCCCTGCCCCTACCACGACCTCGAGCGGCGGGGGTAGCAGCCTCCCCTGGACCAGGAACATGTGAAGCACGCGTCCTCACCATCTGTGAGAGAATAGAAGAACAGGTTTGAGTACATCCCCGACTGCACGATAGGATATGAACAAAAGGAGTTTCTTAACACCCTATAGCCTCCTGAAGATAAGTACAGACGTCTCCGTACCGATCCGCAAGACTCTACTAGGTTTGCCCGTGACTCGTGAGACTACGTGAACCTAGAGCTCTGATACCACGTTGTCACGACCCAAATCCTAATTCAGGTCGCGATGGCGCCCAACTGCGGGGTTAGGCAAGCCGAAATAACCTTCACTAGGTGATACCCTTTCCATTCGATCAAACAAGTCAATAATTACCATTTTAAAACAACCAACCTGATACTAGCCTTGAGTGAAGGTAAAATTATAGTAAATACAAGGCCGAAATAAAACATATACATAGATACAACCCAATACCCAAAATATATATCGCGTGTGTGCCAGGAACTAGTGTCACGAGTGTCACGGGAAACTACTGAACACACAATGACTACAAAATACACAGGGTCTCAGCCTGAATGAAGATATAACAAAAGAACTCCAGGGTGCTGCAAGGAAATCGCCGGGAAAGCAGCTCACCGTGAAGTATGACCACGCTATCAATATCTAGCACCAGCCTGATAATCAGACGGACCAGCCTACGGACCTGCACAATCAAGTGCAGAAAAAAAGAAAAGTGCAGCATGAGTACATATATATAAATATGTACCCAGTGAGTATCCCGTCTAACCTCGAAGAGGTAGTGACGAGAGGTCGACTCGATACTCATTAAGGTCCAGCAGTAATAAAGTAAAGCAGGATATAAGAAAAGCAGTAGACATGTAGCAGGGTACAAATAATAAGAAAATATCACAGAGTTCTCAAATAATTACTCAAACAATAGCAACTTCCTTTTTAGTCTTTCTCAAACAATCATCAAATCATAAGTCGGGAACAATACCGAGCAGCCCTGCGCACCGAAGAGTAAAACATTTGGATGGAATCAAGGGGGAGAATAGCTATGCACTGTCGGGGATCGACCGGCCCGTACCAAGAGTGCATGCCGATAATGTAATCATACCAAAGAGCTATGCACTGCCGGGGATCGACCGGCCCGTACCAAAAGTGCATGCTTACCAATAACTCAACTACGCACTGCCGGGGATCGACCGGACCGTACCAAGAGTGCGTCCATCAGTGTAATCATATCATATCAAAATGTAACTTCGTCCATGCACTGCCGGGGATCGACCGGCCCGTACCAAGAGTGCATTCTCAAGTAAGTCCCTGTGCACTGCCGGGGATTGACCGGCCCGAACCAGGAGTGCACTATATATATATTCGCCGTGGCATACGGCCCCCTCCCCTAAGAATGGAAGGAATTACACGTCACTTGCGGAATGTAACTTGCAAAGCGACAGCCTACGTATACCAATTACTAGGTTCACTTCACATATCAAATCTTTCCAAACACTTAATCAATGGAATATCCAAGGAAACAATGCTACATCCAAGCAAGAATTATAACATATAAATCATTTCAAAGTAGAAAACAAGGCATGTTGTGATCCTAAAACTACCCGTACATAACCATAGTAGTTGCTACGTGCGGACTCTCGTCACAAGGTACGCACGCAGCCTCCGAATACAAACATATATCACATAGCACACCTATGGGGACAATTTCCCTCTTACAAGGTTAGAAAGGAGACTCACCTCGACGAAGCACTCCTCGGACCAAGGACCGAATCAAAAGATGCGCCCGAACTCCGAAATTACTCTTGACGGTTCACAACTAGCCAAACATAGCATAATTGAATCAATTCAAGGTTCAAGAAGGAGAATTATCAAGAATTCCTAAAATCTAACATTCTTGGTGATTTTTGAAATTTCGACCCCGGGCCCACACTTTCGGATTTTGAAAATTCTTGAAGGATTAAATCACCCGTAGTCTAAGGATCATAATTACCTAATTTATTTAGGAATTCATGGCTAAAAAAAGGGATAATTCACTAATTATTAAAGCCCTAGAAATTCCTACCAAATTTCATGATTTTTATATTTTTAAGAACAAAGTTGGATGAATTCCATGAAAAAATGATAATTTAGAGAAACATTCACTCACCTTAGATGATAGTGGCTTTGGACAGCCCTTCCCCCAGCTCTAAGGTGCTTCAATGGAGTTTGGTAATTGGAAAATGAGGAAGAAATCTCGTAATTGGGCATTTAAAGGATGCCCAGGAAAACCTTCAGTGCGATCGCAGCATCAGGCCTGCGATAGCGGAGAACAAGTGACCCTGGCCCCCAGGAAGCACTATGCGATCGCATAGATGGGGCCTGCAATCGCAGAGGGTAGGGAGGTGGGATTATGCGATCGCAGGAGTGAGGTCTGCGACCACAGAGAGGAACAAGCAGTAGGGGGTAGGTAGGTGACCTTTGCGATCGCAGGGGTAAGTTTGCGTTCACATAGAGTTGGGAAAGGGACCTTATGCGATCGCAGAGAGATGTCTGCGATCGCACAGAACATTGGATGGCCCAGCATAATTACTTCTCTGCAATCGCATCCCTGCTTCTGCGATCGCAGAGAAGGAAACCAGATAGAAAAATTTCTGGTCTTTCTAACTTAGCTCCTGGGGGTCTAAAACACCCCCGAGCCCTCCGGGACCCTGTCCAAAAGCACCGGCAAGTCTGTATTCATGATACGGACTCGCTCAAACTTCCGAAACATGAAAAACAACAACGGAACTCAAAATTCAACCCCAAAACCAAATTAATCAAACTTAAGAACTTTGAAATTCAAGAATTCATTACATTGCGCCGAACAGGTCTATACTACTCGGAATGACCCCAAATTTGCAGACAAGTCATAAATGACTATACGTAACTATTCCCGGTCCCGGAATTCCGTTCGGACCTCGATAGCATAAGTCCCATTTCAATCCAAATTCCAAACTTAAGGAAATCCTGATTTCCATTTCGGACGCCGAAACGCTCCCGGGTCATCAGAAACCCGAGCTGTCAGAACTCGATTCCGAGGTCGATTGTTCAAAATATTGACCGAATTCAAACTTGGCCAAATAGGCCAACCTTAAGGAACCAAGTGTTCCTAAACCATCCAATTCATTCCCAAATCCTGAACCGCCCGCTCCCGCGGGTCATAAAGCACGAGCAGCTGCTATGGAAGGTTTCATTTAAGGGAACGGAGTCCTAATACGCGAAACGACCGACTGGGTCGTTACATCGGGGTTTCTCATTGTTCTTTCCTGACCCATGGGAGACTCATATTACGGGTGCTGAGGGTAAGAGTTTGGCTTGGGCACTGTTGGATGTGTCGTAATGAAGACTGGTGGTGCAGTGAACATTGTTGGATGTGCCCTTGAATCCGACGCCTGTAGGCGATCCACAGATGGCATTTCGGGTTCACTGGACGGCATTAGAGGGTGCCCACATGGGGAGATAGAATTGGGCACAAGGATGTCGAAAACCCATCTGAAACAGGAATCAACTCAGGAAAACCAGGGATTACACTTGGTGATTCCCTACCGTTAGACCAGGCATCCCACATTTCCAACATGCAGCGATGCAACATTAGATTTTCTTCAGCAGTTGCTGATTGCGGCTGCGGAATAGCCGATGTCGGGCTATCCTCAGGACCGATGATTGGTAGGTTGCTTGCGGAGGCCATCTCTGCCTTTAGAATTTGTGAAGGACGAGAAGTCAGACTACCAACAAAACCAACCACCTAAATATGACCTGTCTTATTCGCACACACAACAACCTAGTTAGTTTTGAGATATTTAACATATAGGGAATCACATGTTGGGATGCAATGCACCTAACAGTTAAACGTTTCTACCATGTGTTTGAACGGTTGCATGTTTCATCCCGGCTTTTGAAAGTCCCTTTCAAATTTTATCTCTCCCCTTCTTTTTTTTCATATCTCGGTTTGTTTCCTTTCTCTTTTTGTTATTTTCGCTCTTTGTTTTTCTCAGTTATTTTGTCACTCTTTTTTTTCACTCTCTTTTCACTCAATTCTTTATTTTTCACTCAATGTTTTATTTATTTATTTATTTTCACTCAATTTGTTTATGGCTATGATCAAATTCGATGGGGATTGCCTACGTATCATGACGCCGCATGAATCAAATATTGCGTAGTTCGGAAAGATTGAGAATAGAGTAAATAAGCTAATTCTTCTTCTTCTTTTTTTATTTTTTTACTTTTATAAAACTCAGACACTTTTTTTTTATTATTTCTTTTGAAGGAAAAGGCTTTAAAAGGAGAAAGAAAATATTTTTGGCTCTTTTTTTTTATTTTTCTTTTGAAATGTTTGAAAGAAAGAAGCAAGAAAATATTTTGTTGGACTTTTGATTTTATTTTATTTTTAATTATTTTTTTAGAAGAATGATGCATTTTATATTGCCACCTTTGTGCTCGTATAATGATTTGTGTTTACATGTGAGACCATAATAAATGGTAATGCAAGAGGGGTAAACTAACCAAATCTTTACTAACTAGTGTGAGTTACGGACGTGTGAACATAGCAACAATATGAAAGTTAAGAGAAACAGAGCATTTCTTAAGAATATATTTTAAACATTTGAAAGTGCAATATTATCCATATGTATTTATTCAAGGAAGCAATCGTACATATTTCATAGTTTTCAGATTTCCTTATTGCATTAATCTCTTTGTTTGTGGAAATCTAGATGTATTTCGCCGAGTTCTTAGCTTATAATCCCCACATGACCCAACATAGAGGGAAAAAGTCCCAGTTGAACTTCACAAACCATGATGCATTACATTTGTTATGAAAGTTCACAAACACCTAGTTATGATATTGCTGATTTGTTGGGAGTTCTATGTACATATGTACATGAAGAACTAATACCCCATAAACTCTTCTTCTAAGCGTCCAACTTTTCTTCCACAATGTTGATGCTTGTTTCCTTTCGACCCTTCCGAGTCTTCTTTGTCTTATCAAGTATAGGGAGTGAGCAGTGAGTGAAATGTCTCTGTTTCTATTCACATTCACTTGTGAATAAAGTGTACAAATACATTCTTGAGCTTGCTTTCACGAGAATGTGAAATACAAAAACAAATTAGATTATTCATGTTCATATTGGTAAAAAGTGGTACAAATATATTCCCGAGCCTGATTTCATAAAAATGAGAAATTCAAACTTAAGTATAATCATTCATGTTCATGTTGGTGATTCAACTAATCCAAAAATTGATGCTATACTGTGATAAAATTAGGACTTTAACAGCTGGCAACACATACTTTGATCTTGGTACCCACTGAAAAAACCAACATTAGAATCATAACATTTCTTCCCAGCCAAACTAAATCAGAATTATCAATGCAAAACAAAGAAAGAAATGGCTTGCCATATATTAATGCAATTCAAA
Source organism: Nicotiana undulata (assembly GCA_005239495.1). Taxonomy (NCBI): domain Eukaryota; kingdom Viridiplantae; phylum Streptophyta; class Magnoliopsida; order Solanales; family Solanaceae; genus Nicotiana; species Nicotiana undulata. The sequence continues at coordinate 12,365 of ML282466.1, read as the reverse complement.
AGGTCAACACAATAAGACAAAATAACTATTAGTTCGTTTTCTGAAAAGCAAAGGAAAATCGTAAAATAATATTGCATCACTGGCATGAACAAGATTTTATACGTATTATTAGTAAACCTACAACTACATAGCTACATTCAAGTCAAAAAGGAAAAAGCTAAGTACCATAAAAGTTTATATAAAACGTGTGAAGAGCTAGTATCATACAAAACTTCATAATTACAAAAAAAGTTCAATATCAAGAAAGCCTATCACGAAAGAACAGGTAAACTGGAAAGTTGAAAATTGATTAACAGTATCAACAACTTGAATTTGCAGCTAGCAAAAATCACAAATTTTGGATGATGAAATATTTGTATAACAATTCCACATAATCAGATTCGAAGAAAAATCTTGGTCGAGTAGCAAGAACCAACTTTTTAAGGAGTGGAAAACACCATTTTCACCTTGACACTAAGGTATTTGAAATATTTAGGTGGGAAAGGAGAGGGAGAACTTTGCGGATATGATAAAGACTTTTGTTGTAGAAAATAGAATAATAATATGTATCACTTAACCTGAAATATGAAGTGAAAGGGGTAAACATGTTCTTCATCCATAGTAATGAGTTGCGAAAGCTTGATCAGAAAACTGTGAAACCTTGATCATCAATCATTTCTGCTATCAACAAAAGCTAAGAGCGAGATGATAGATAAATTTTTAAAGCTCAATGGAGCTAAGAGAAATTGATACATTTTTGTTTCTTTTTTCACATCCCACCTACCAAAAATATAAAGAATATTAAGTACAAAGAATATGAAAGGAAATATGAACTTCTCAAACAGCTGATGTTAAGTTCTTCCATATGTTCATTATTAAAGAAATCATCAACCACTACAGCAAGTACCCCTTTCTTTTTTTGGTTCATGACATACCGATATTAGATTCTTCCGAATTAAAAATGTGGCTACAGCAGAGTAGTAGCAGTGTGCAGAGACACTGGTAAATTCCAGTTTGCCTAATTCTCTATGTATTAACCCTTTTTTATCATACTCTTCCCACAAGATAGAGGCAGATTAAAAGGCAAGTAATAAGGAAAATCGAACCAAAAACCTATGATACAAAGGTTGCATGAGTTAAAATCAACATTCATTCTAATCATATAGAAAAATTATTAAAGGCAAAGAAAACACAGTAGTAATTGTCTCTTCCCTTCTCTTTTACTTATGTTAAAAAGAAAATATTTATTTTTGGATTTTTGAAAATTGGGGTCGGAACAGATGAAGCTTGCCTACATATCTCACATCCGGTGAGAATCAGGCCGCGTAGTTCGATCAGTTTTGACGGAACTATGGAAACATTATTTTTGAAAACATTCACTTATTTTCTTTCTTTTTTATAGACAGAGTTTCATATTTTGAATAACTACCTCGCACTCTTGTTTTTGTTTTTTGATTTTATTTTTTATTTTAGAAGCGATCAACATGCAAGCCGAAACAAAATAATGCACTTATAGCAAGTAAGATGCATCAGGATGGTTCTTTATTTCGGGTTCATCTGTCCTAGATGAATCCAACCCCTATGTTGAGTCCCCTAAGTCAAATGCACGTGATGCAAACAACGTACTTACTAGGGATCCGGCATGAGGTTATGTCATTCTAAGTTTGAATCCTGGGGTTTTGTTCTAGACCAGGCTTACCCGAGCAGACAGCTCGAGCCGAGGTCGGAGTAGCGTACCGGGAATACAGAAGCTTCACCGGCTTTGCAACTTGTCCGTACCTCATTCTAAAATTCGGATGACTCTAACAAAAAAGAAGTCACATGAAGTGCACACTACCCAGATGATTTAGAAGACTCAGAGGGAAGAAGGGTTTCGACACAGTTTATATGTAATTCAGATATGTCAAAGCGGTAAAAAGCGGCAATTAACACGTTAGGTTCAAACATGTAAAATCAATAATAAAAGCCAAAATATAACAGTTGTATAAGCTCGAATACTTGAACCCTGAACCAAAGATTCTGGGTTCGATCCCTAGCAGAGTCCCAGAGCTGTCACACCTCCTTTTTCACTACCCAGATTATTGAGGGAAATAAGGGAGTTTTTCCACTTTAAGTGATATTATTCGGATTTGGGATTTATTTATTATTTCAGAGTCGCCACCCGGATTTTTGACGATGCTCCGGGACACCGTTTTGTTTTGAAAATCCCAAATCGAGGAATTTTGACTCTGTTTTGATTTGTCTGTGCCCAGAAATCTGAGTAAGGAATTTTGTTAACCCAGGAGAAGGTGTTAGGCATTCCCGAGTTCCGTGGTTCTAGTACGGTCGCTTAACTATTATTATTTGGCCTAAGTTATCTGATTATTTACGTATTTTAGCCTATTGTGCGTTTAGCCTTTTAACTTTTAAACGCTTTTGATATTTATGGATTTATCTTGGGACAAGTCACGATGGCGTGCACTTGTTGTTTTTGGACACATCGCAACCGCGTCACATGAAATGCACCCGCGATTGCTACGTGTGATTTTATTATTGTTTGAAGTTAGAGTCGGGGACATGAGTTGCCACACCCGAGTGTAGATTACGTGATCATGACTATGCCACGATAATTTAATTGCTTATTTGAAGCAAAACTTTAGGGTATCCAATCACACAATCATATGCCTTGAAACTTTCTAAATTTCTAGATACTGAGTTTTCAATTTATCAAATGGTCGAGAAGCTGCCTTCTTAATAAGATGGCAAAGTGATGATTCCCTTTATTGAGACTACATGATATTGACAGGTCAATAAAGAAAGTTATCCCCTATGTTATTCTAGCTCAAAGCTACAACATGTCACTTGTATCGCATTCAAAGATAATTTGATCTATCATATTAGCTATCAAGTAAATGGAACACGCCATGACCAGCTAGATCTACTTGCCAAAAGATGCGTAGAGAAATATAGAGCAATTAAACAAGTAAAATTCACAAAGATAAATCAGTAGGATTCCAGTATCCTTATCAAATAAAGTTGCTTTGTTTTTCCATTACACAAAAAAGAATCTACTTAACTACACTAATCAACACAAAAGAATGGTAATAGGCCCCACATGTGCATTATAGAAAGGAAAAAACACACGAGTAAGCTTTTGGAGATCAACTTTTTAAGTCAGAATAAGAAAATATCAATGTGAAATCCATGTTTAATGCAAGTTAACAGATGAAGCTAAAGTTTTAAGTAGCAAACCTTACCGATTTTATTACTAAATTTCATCGAAACAGAACCCTCATTAACACATTGATGAAAACATAAACTATCAAAATTAACGTGGCCAAGTTCGTCTCACATCAACATAATAAAACAGGTAACTCAATGAAAGGCTAGTCGTAGTTGCGAAATTTACTTAAAGAGTAGAAGGGAATGAACCTCATAAAACTAAAAATCACTTGAAACAATGCCATAGCTATAGATGCGGAAGGGTGCAGCGGAGAGAGGAGCAGAACTAAGCTCCCATATTTCAAGCCAAACATTAACACATAATCATGTCTAAACAACTCAACAGATTTCAACAACAACAGGGACAAACGGGTCTTTAATTGTGCCCTTATTTATCATATTGTATCAGCACCTTCAATTAGATCGAACAAAAAAAATGTTAAAACAAACTACATGCCACTATCTCGATCTTTACAAAGCAAACTCTAAACTTTTAAACATCCATCATAGATTCAAATATACAAACTCTTCATTCTAACAAAATGATTACAAAAGAGGCTATGGTATTTACCCGTTACTGATGAACAATTAGAGGGAAGCCAAATAAAGTTTAATAGAGGAGGGGAGGGATGAAGTGCAGCAACAGCAACAATAAAGACAACAATTCACGGCGGAAACTCGGCCTTTGGCATCTTTGAAATCTGTTTCATTTTTTGTCATACCCAAAAGATACTACACACTCATTTCAGAACTTCGCCGGAAAACGATAGCCGGGGCCGATTTCAGCTCACAGACTCTCTAGGAATAACGGAGTCTTTCAGTAAAATCAATGGCGTGTGTATGCGAGAGACGAGGGTTCTAGTTTTCTCGCCGGATTTCGGCTGAAGATGGAGAGGAGCGTCGCTTTTGGGAAGGGGGGAGAATCTGATCGTTCTTCTCTTGTTTTTATCTAAGGGGTATCATTTTCGTCTCTAATCTCTCTGTTGAAGGCGAGATGGTGAGGAGGAAGCAGGGGGGGGGGGGGGGGGCGGCGTTGG
>ML282465.1:64953-80364 GCA_005239495.1 Nicotiana undulata | reverse complement strand
TTAGGTTGGAATTGGAATAGAGTGTGTGTGATTCCTCAGTTCCTTTGCCCGTCAGTGTTCCCTAGTAAATCTTTTCTTTTTCTTTTTGTGTCTGTTCTATTTTTTTTTGTTTTTTTGTTTTTGTTTTCTTGTGTTTAAACGAAGATGTAAGGCGGTTTTAGGAGTACTTTACCTGGTGTTGGATGCGGTCCCATATGCGATCGCATATGACGAATGCGAATCGCATATCGGGCATATGGATCGCATATGAGACGTCATAGTTGAGAAACATACTGTTCAGGTTTGCGGCGCATATGCAAACTGCATGTGTAGCATACGATTGCATATGCGTCGCATATGGGCCGTCGAAGATAAGAGTCATATTGTTCAGGTTTGCGGCGCATATGCGAACCGCATGTTTCAAATGCGACCGCATATACGTCGCATATGGGCCAAATTCCCTGTTCGGGGGTAAATCACTCTGGTTGCGCTTGTTTAGCCACCTGCACTCACACACTTGTTAACTTTGCTCCGAGAGCCACATTTATGTACAGGACAGATATTCAGTATATGAAATAATATGAGAAAAATAACAAAAACAAAAATTGTTACCACACATGGGTTGCCTCCCATGAAGAGCTTGATTTAACGTCGCGGCACGACGAACTGAGTGTTCGTTGGGGATCAACCCTCAGCAGGGCAAACACCATCTTGTAGAGCCAACTGGTCTACCACATGCTTTTCATTGTCGGTACCCAAGTAGTTCTTGATGCGTTGGCCATTTACTTTGAACGTACGGAGTCCGTCCTCAGTTGCCAATTCCACGGCACCAAAGGGAGAGACACTTACCACTGTGAAAGGGCCAGACCACTTAGACTTGAGCTTACCTGGAAAGAGTTTGAGGCGATAGTTAAACAGCAACACTAAGTCGCCAGTGTGAAACTCCCGTCTCATAATCTTCTTGTCATGGATCACCTTCATCCGCTCTTTGTACATAGTTGCACTCTCATAAGCATGGAAACGAAATTCTTCCATCTCATTCAGTTGATTTAGTCTCAAATTTGCAGCTTCATCCCAATCCAGATTCAACTTTTTGAGTGCCCACATGGCTTTGTGCTCAAGTTCCACTGGCAAATGACATGCTTTCCCAAACACTAACCGGTATGGAGAAGTGCCTATAGGAGTTTTGTATGCCGTCCGGTATGCCCACAGTGCGTCATCCTGCTTCCTTGACCAGTCGGTCCGGTTTGCATTAACCGTTTTTGCCAGGATGTTCTTTATCTCCCTGTTGGAGACTTCCACTTGACCACTAGACTGCGGATGATAGGGAGTTGCTACCTTGTGCTTGACGCCGTATTTCTCCAATAGGCTATTGAAAGCCCGGTTGCAGAAATGAGATCCACCGTCACTGAGAATTGCTCTTGGAGTGCCAAATCGTGTGAATATGTTTCTTTTCAAGAACGCGGTTACACTCTTAGCTTCATTATTGGCCAAGGCGACGGCTTCAACCCACTTGGAGACATAGTCCACCGCCACAAGAATATATTTCATCCCACAAGAGCTAACGAACGGCCCCATAAAGTCAATCCCCCATACATCAAAGATTTCAACCTCCAAGACGAAGGTCATTGGCATTTCGTGCCTCTTGGAGATGGACCCTTGGCGTTGACATTGATCACAAGCTTTCACCATTTCGTGGGCATCATGATAGAGAGTCGGCCAATAATATCCACATTCAAGCACTTTTGCAGCTGTCCGATTCCCTCCATGATGGCCTCCGACTAGGGAGTCATGACATGCCTTTAGGATTGGCATCACTTCTTCTTTCGGGACACACCTTCTAATAAAGTTGTCCGCGNAATAAGATCACTCACCAAATAGTTTGCAATGTCGGCATACCAGGGTGCCGATGAAGCAGTTAATGCCAGAATATGTTCATCAGGGAAAGCATCATCAATGTCCAAGTCATCTTTTGGACGCCCATTTTCTTCAATGCGAGAGAGGTGGTCCGCAACTTGATTCTCAGTTCCTTTTCGATCCTTGACTTCGAAATCAAATTCTTGCAATAGAAGGACCCACCGGATTAATCTCGGCTTGGCATCTTTCTTAGACATCAGATAGCGAAGTGCCGCATGATCCGTAAACACAATTACTTTGGATCCCAATAGGGCCCTGAGCATCGAGCAATGCATACCCAACGATTTTGAAACAGTTTCTGACCTTACCATTGATAACCTCCTAACACACGTCGTGTCCGAAATAGAGAGAGTAAGAACACATTGTTGCTGGGGAGAGGAAGTTCAACTTGAAATCCCCAATGCTGAGGAGATCATAACAACTTACAAAGCGGGCTTCCTTAGAGTTTACATATACCCCTTCACCCTGGGCCCTGTTGAATCCTCGTCCCCACAGGTAGACCCGGTGATCCTCGATTTTTTCCATTGATACCAGGTGACACTCGGTCAGATTTATCATTCATTCTAGAGGATAATGTATATGCTTCGATTCTTTTCCAATCGGATTGAGGGGATGACCTTTACCCTCGACCATTTAATAAGATTGTACAACCCTCATATCTTCCGAGGAGGCTTAATCAAACTTCAGCATCGGTCCGCGAAGACGTTCTTCACAAGTACCGATGAAGACAGAGACCGGGGATGGATGAGCAGGTTCGTTAGAGTGAGAACTTCTGATATCATCCCCGTCGATAGGATGTCGTTCCCGGAAGAGTGGAATATGGCACGTAAGTATCACCCCATCGGATATTACCTATTTCCCCTACTTCTCTTTCCGAATTGACCTCTTTGATCATGTAACTACTATTTGGTACCCCGATTCGGTTCAGGATCTGTCGGGGTGGATTAAACAAATGGATGCCGCCTTTCCATATAATGAGCGCTCTTGGCGCGATTTAGCCAAGACAAGATGGCAGGCCAAGAATCATGGTAAGTTCTCCCATCAAACCTTTCATGAGGTATCTTTGTGGTCGAAGGTTTGATATATCATTCACATACAGGTCATGGCGATACTCTGTTGAGGAGGCTGCCCCCTCCTGGTGAAGAAGGAACTTCAAAATATGACGGGGGCAAGAAAAGGAGAAAAGAGGCATCAGCGGAATCTCCTAAGACAAAGAAACCAGGACCCGTAAGTCTAAGCCCAAAGACACGGTCTCGACTTCGGCCGCTGCTGCGAGCCTTCATGCCACAGACGAAGATGAAGATGAAGACGGTCGCCCTTTGGTGCAGAGGGCAAGTCAGAATGAGGATGTTTCGAAGGCTGCTGATCATAGGGCCGCCGAATTCGAGATGGTCGATGCAGACCATCCTTGCCCGGAGGGGACCTTCGATGAAGGCTCAGGTGCAGTCCCCTGGACATTCACAGGACATGGTACAGTCTGTTTTGATGAGTTCGAAGGGCTTTGCATCGGTGTTATGGGTGAATCTAATTTGGGCCCTTCCTTTTCCTCCGGGGAGATAAGGGATGCCCGGGATAGGAGCGCCACTGATGTGGACATCTCTCGAAGGAAAGGCGACACATTCAGGTACTTATTTGATGGTGTAGACGAGGAGACCGATCTCAACGCCCCCGTCGCCTTCGAGGAGGCAAAAAGACATCTGAAATAGGTGATTTTCCAGATATACTGTCCGTTGCTCCGAATTCTCATTTCTGCTCACATAACCACCTTCCTTTGTATTGTAGGTCGAGAAGGTGTATGTCAAAGTTTTCTCCAAGCTAAACGACGAGCTTACTCACCGCGAAGGGGGTCTCGAGAAGCTTGCCTCGGAGCTAAAAGAGCTGAGGACTTCCTTTGCCCGAAAGGAAGATGAGTTACATGCGCTTACGGCAAGTTTGGAGAGAGCCCATCAGGAACGGGCAAGCTTCAATGATCAGATAGTGTGGCATCCGCGGGTTCATTTTCGTGCTTCCATGAGCTGGCCTTTACTAAGTCGATTTGTTTCTGTAGATAGAGCAAAATAATCCTCTAGTAGAGAATCTTCGGTAAGAGGCTGCAATATAGGTTAGAGAAACACATGAGCTGAAGGAACGGATTGAGGTTGTAGCCTCGGAGAGGGATTTCTTGTGAGGAGACTTGACCTCGACCCTGGGCCTACTCCAGAATGCCAAAGAGGAGATAACTTTACTATCTGCGGCCAAGTCTGAGGCCTTCGAGCACGTAGCTTCATATAATAAGGATGTTGTTGCCGCTAACAATCAGGCCAGGAAGATATCTGAAAAGGCCAAACAGAAGCTGACTCGGGCTATCGAGCACGCTCGTGCTCAAGCCAAGGGCAGACGCTCGAAGAGGCGATCGCCAGGGGTGCCGATATCTATGTTGAGGCTGAGGAGGCCAGAGTTTTGGAAGAAGAGACGGCACTTACATCCTCATCGGATGGGGGCTCCGATAGTGACTCTGTCAGCAGCTGAGCTGGCGGCGAGGGTGAGGAATAGATCTGCTTTATTGTTTTTGCTTTTTTTTTTCCTTTCGCGCATTAACTCCTTGGGGGAGTGATGTAAAGATGCAACTTTGTAAATGTATTTTTGTGAATATAATGATTTTTGCCTTGTCTTTTGATTCTCTTCGGATTTCAACGTCGGCCTCTTGGAGCCCGTTCTTAGGATAGCAGAGCCCTCGAGATCAGGTATTTTCTCGGGCTAAATCGGCATAGGTGGCTCCTCGAAGCCTATGATTATGGTAACAGGGATCCCCTAGGATACAACTTCGGGGCCAGATTCACACGGAAGCCTCGAGCCCTATGATAGTGTCATTCATAAGTATGATTCGTGAAATGACCGAGGTAGCCCTGCCGGCGTATTTCCCCAAAACAAAGAGGGTGTAAATGAGTTGGTTTGAATTTATTGGCCTTTAGAGCAGGTTAACAGTCGCTACTCTCTCTCTATATATGCATTCTCGTTCTTCACTTGGAGACTTTGGTGCTCAGCACAATTGTCTCTTCATAGAGTCGTCATATCATTTCTTCTTCCGCCATTTTTAGTTTTATATTCTTGCTTCAAGTTTATGCCTCCTCTTTCTCGTCTTGTCATAGCTATGGCAACTGCGTTTGAGTCTGTTAGCCAGCGAGAGGGAAGCTCTGCCTCCATTTCCTGCTCGGTTGGTGGTACACCGTCGGCTTCTGCCGAGCCAAACACGGGACGCTTTTCCTCGAGGAGTGGTTTTATGTCAGGGAGATCTTCCAATACTCAGGGCCATCAGGATTGTGCGTTGAGGCCAATCCCGACGATAGGAGAGAAACATCTTGAGGCGATGAAGAGAGACTGCGGATGGGGAGGAAAGGTTGTACTGCAGGTCCCTTCCTTGGGGGAGGACATTACAATTCATGTAGAGGGGTTTCTGAACGTGTATACATTCCCTTTTACATTGGGTCCTCTTGATAGAATCATTCTCGAGTTCTGTCGGGGTTATCGGGTCACCCTGGCACAGGTTCATCCGTTATTCTGAAGGATTGTACTGATGATAAGTTTCTTCGTGAGAAAGGACGGGCTCGAGTTTACCCTCGACCATATCATCAGGTTGTACCGGCCCATGCATTATAGAGGCATAATTACCCTACAACGTCGGACCTCTCGGTCCTCCGTCTCTAGAGGTGAAGAAAATGAAGATCGAGGACGGATGAACCAATTTGTCCGAGTGCGGACCATCGATATCATCTTGGCGGAATTCCTGTCGTTCCTTGAGGAATGGAAGTTTACGCGTAAGTGGCACACTTGCGTTATTATCATGTTAGTTTGTAGTGGAGGCCCCGTGGTCACCGCGTTAAGTCCCTGATTTGGCGGATTGGACTCGGAAGCTGATGGCTTGCTCGATTTACGACGAGCGTAAGTGGTGTGATATGTCGAAGGGCAGGTAGGAGGTCAAACCCCAAGGTAAGTGTTACTAATCTATTCCCTTTAAGGGTTAACTGTCTTCCTTATTAACTTTCCTTTCGCAGGTGTCGGGGAGCTCCCTGGTGCGAGACCGTGTTCTCTTTGTGAGAAAAAGAAGTCGTCAGCCTCGGGGATGAAGAATGGTAACAAACGGAAAGAGCCTTTAGTGGGTGAGGGAGCTCACTGTGAGGCAAGATCTTCCCAAAGATTCAAACGTGATGAAGAGGTTCCTCCTTTGTCGCCATCATGTCCCCTTCCCGGAAGTACTTCGGGGGAGAAGGATCTAGATCCTCCCGTCGAAGGTACTTCGACGAAAGTTTGAGGTCGAGGCCCGCCTGATGGGGGCGAGGTCTCTAACGACCATGCCCCCCCCCCCTCCTCGAGTGCTCCAACTGGGAGGGAGAAGGCCAGGCCTGGAGACGATCGCTCATCTTTTGAAGGCGCACAACAATTCTTCTACGTGGTAAGATTCAGTGATTCTCCGATCTTCCTACTTCGCATTTTCATTTTTCAACTAAAACTTGCTTCTCGAAGGTCTTTGATAAGCTCAAATATGAATTGCGGAAATCATTGGACGAGGGGGAGATCCCTCAAGCTTCTTTGCGATAAACAAGCAAAAGAACTGACACACCTTCGGTACGAGGTGAGACGAAGCCGTGACTACGAGGGTCGTCTCGAGGAACAGGTGATTCCTGTTTTGACGACATACATGTTTCTTCTCTTATTTTCAGGGGCTAATAGTTTGGTGTTGCACTGCAAAGAAAGACAGAGGACCTGGAACGCCTTTGGGGCAGAGTTGGTCAAGCCGAGCGTGAGCGGATAGGGCTCAAGGCTCAGAGTGACGCCCATGTTGCGTCAAAAAAATGCTCTGGCCAATGCTTCCGCCCTCGAAGTGGACCTTCGAAATTCTAGTGAAGACAACTTGGTGCAAGCGAACCGGATCGAAAAGATCGAGGTCGAACTTTTGCAGATGTAGGCTGAAGCTATCGATGCTCGGGCCGAAGCCGAAGAGGCTCGAGCAAAGGCCGATAAGAAGGTGGCTGTTTACTTGAGAGATGTTGCCGATGCTCGGGCTGAGCTGAGAGGAGCCTTTGATAGAGAGAGGAGAATCAAGTAATAGCCCGGTGTAAATCTCGGGGGGAAACTCTCGAGGAGATACACGCTCGGGGTTTTGATCTCTCGGAGGAAATAAAGCAGGATGAGGCGGATGAGATTGATGCCAAGTTCTTCCTTTCTTCTAATGCCGATACTAATGTTTGAGGGCCCTCGAGAGAGCTGGTCCCGAGAGTAGGCTAGGTTTCCCTTTTTTCTTCCTCGCATGAGTCTCCCCGCGGGAGTATTGTAAATGTATTAATGCTTATATATGAAAAACCTCTCAATTATTTTGATTTGCTTATGTTTGTTTTTCTTGCCTTCCCGACTTTTGGTTTTTGCCAACGGTTGATCAAACGAATCGGTTTGCTAATTTGACATTTAAGCTCTTAATCGTGGGGTCAATACGACCTTTAATCGCCCGTAGGCTTTTTGACGTTGGCCCGTACGCTCCAATGTCTTTGCCCTTAGGCATTTTTAGTTTAACCGGTTCAGGCTCAGTCTTCGAGTCGGGTACGGCTCGAGCTCATCGACCCTTAGGTTTCTTTTTAGATTTTTCAAGTTGGCTCCAAGTCTCTTACGCGTTTGGTCAAAACCACCTTTAGCACAGCTATATTTTTCGTCGCCTAAAGATTTGTTTGAAGTTTTTGTGTTCGTCCGACTCTTCGATGGCCCATAAAGGAACTCGATTATGAGTCATTATGTGACGATAAATGAGCATCTCGAGGTTTTTCCCTACGACTGAATTATCTTGAGCCTTTTTCGTTGTTTGGAGCTGACATGAAAATGATCGAAGTCTCTTTGCTTACCTGAATGTAGCATGATTTAACCGGTTCATTCCGAAGTAATTTCGAAGGATTTGATTTTATGGCGACGCTCGGGCGTCCCCGAATGGCGTTAGTTTGGTTGTAGCCTATCGACTGGAATCGTTTGTGTTTGGCTGGATCCCTTTAATCCCGAGTATAGTATCCTCGGCATCAATATTTGAGGGTATGCCTTTTTAGGGATCTTACAAGTTCGAATATATAGCCTTGGATTTGAAGTCGGGGTTGTGCCTTTTATAAGGTTGTATGATTTGTACATGCCTTACTCGAGGTCTTACAGTTTCAAACACGCCCAAGGTTACCCACTTAGGATCTTATGACCTAGGGTTTTGACAGCTTGATGGGGTGTATGTTGATGGTAGTCCCCGACATATCGAGGGTTTTTTGGCTCTGGGGCCTTTCCTTGTGAAAATAGCAGTTTCTTTGAATTGCAAAAGTGTTTTGATGGCAAAAATACTCCTTTGATTGTTTGGTATAGGCATACACATTTTCACCGTCGAGGGTTCGACCCTTCTATGCGGACACAACGATTCATTTGACCGTTTGGCCTGATACATCATTTTCCTATTGAAACCCTCTTCGTCTTACCTTGCTTTGTTTGAGGAGGAGACCTTCCGGGGCGATGCCAACCAATATTTGAGGTTGATCGGAGAGAAGCCTTGAATACTTGTTTAAGTTTCCCTTAGGTAGCACATAGATGTTGCCTCGTTAAAAACCTTACCGGCAAAACCCTTTCCGGGGTAAAATCCGATCGAAGGAAAAGAGTGCAACGCATACTATAAAACCTAAGGTCTTAGAACTGAAAAGCACTTTGATTCCCTTTGTCAGACACCTGCATGTAAGTTAGTATAAAGTGTAAATAAATAAGAGGGACAGTCATACATTGGCAGCGATGGCGTTCCAACCTCGATGGTGCGTTATCTTCACTTGCATGTTATAATGACGCGGTACCGTCCTTTACTCACGAAATCGGATGCGACCGGGGGTGCAGTTTGTCACTATTTGCTTATTTTCTGTTTCCTTCGACGTGGAAGGCGGCAGCGTTGGTATCACGTCGTGTACCGCAAACATTTCTTTTGCGGCGTGTTGCTCCCCGTATACCGTCTTTATTCCCTCTTTTGATGGAAATTTCATCGTTTGATTGAGGGTTGATGGTACTGCTCTTATGCAGTGTATCCACGGTCTCCCGAGCAAGGCGTTGTATCTCATGTCTCACATGGCGTTCTGAGTCGCGCCAGCCACATTGACCGGGAGATTAATCTCCCCCTTTGTCATTTTGCTTTCCATATTGAATCCGCTTAGAACTTGAGAGGCAGATACGATCTATTCGAGCAGTCCGAGTTGCTCTACAACCCTTGACCTGATTATGTTGGCTGAGCTACCTGGATCCACATGTACAGGTTTAATTTGAAATGTATTCACAAGAAAAAAGATTACCAGAGCGTTGTTGTGGGGCTGAGACAAGGTCTCGATGTCCTCATCATTGAATGTGATGGTGTCCTCAGGTAAGTACCCTCAAGTTCGCTTTTCTCTAGTGATGGATATCTTCGTTCGTCTGACAACGGGTTCTTACGGGACGTCGATCCCTCCCATTATCATGTGGATGACGTGTTGCGATTCCCCTGTCTCGCTCTTCCTGTTTGCTTCTCTTTCCCAAATTTGAGTTTTAGCTCGGTCGCTGAGGAACTCTCGGAGATGCCCTTCGTTGATTAACCGGGCTACTTCTTCGCGGGGTTGTTTGCAGTCTTCGGTCCTATGACCATGTGTATTGTGGAATTCACACACTAAGTTGTGGTTCTTTTGCGATGGATCTGACAACACAGGCTTTGGCCACCTGGTGTCCTTGATTCTACTTATAGACGACACGATGTCTGAAACATCGACATTGAAGTTGTACTCTTATAATAGGGGTGCCTCAGTCGGTCCTGTGTATCGCTCGAAATTGACTTGGCTCACGAGTCCCCGAGGGTTATGGCCTCGGTCTGTCCTTCGGTCGTTTCGGGGTATATTATGCTTGGGGGCATTTCTTCGATCCTAGGCGTACGGTTGGTATCTTTCAATTTTTGGTCTTGGTTCCTTTGCCAAAGCCTGCTGGGGTATATTGATCCTGAGGGGGCCCCTAGTTGGTCATCCTCGACCCTAATCTTTGACTGGTATCGATTATGGGCATCCGCCCAGGTGACGCTGGGATATTCAACCAAGTTCTGCTTCACCTGTTTCGAAGCTATCGAGCTTCGTTCGTTCAAACCTTGGCTGAAGGCCTGTACCGCCCAATCATCGGAGACGAGCGGCAATTCCATTCGCTCTATTTGGAAGCGAGACACGAATTCCCGCAGCATCTCACTTTCTCTCTGCTTGATTTTGAAGACGTCGGATTTCCTGGTTGTAACTTTGATGGCTCCGGCGTGAGCCTTTATGAGAGAGTCTGTCAGCATGGCGAATGAGTCTATTGAATTAGGGGTAAGGTTGTGGTACAACATCATGGCCCCCTTTGACAGTGTTTCTCCAAACTTTTTTAATAGGACGGATTCGATCTCATCCTCTTTCAAGTCGTTCCCCTTCACAGCGCAAGTGTAGGCGGTGATGTGCTCGTTGGGGTCCGAGGTCCCATTGTATTTTGAAAGATCGGGAATCCTAAACTTCTTCGGGATGGGCTTCGGAGCCTCGCTCGAGGGGAAAGGTATTTGCACGAACTTCTTCGAATCCACGCCCTTCAGGATAGGGGGTGCGCCTGGGATTTGGTCGACCCTCGTGTTGTAGGTCTCCACTTTTTTGTCGTTTGCTTCTATTTTCTTCTCTCCCGATTCAATTCTCTTCATGAGGTCTTCGAGCATTTTCATGATGGCGGGGTCGGCTGCTGACCCGTTGTTTCTTGATCTCTCTAAAACTCGTTCGACTCGGGGGGCCGCCTCCGGTGCTGCTGTACTCAGAGTTTTCTGATGGCTTTGCAGCTGAGCAATCGCCAATTGTTGTGCCTGTAAAATTTCAAAAATGACGTGAAGGCTAACCTGTCTTTCTTCCCCAGCTGGAGTGTTATAGACCTCCTGGTTGTCTTCAGGACGTGTATCCCTGTCAGCGCGGGAACTGATATCGACATGTTGGGCATTGCGCGAGCCTACATCCACTGGGTTTGGGTTTGGTGCACATTCAGGGTTCTGTCGTGGTATACAAGCACCTGAAACGGCTACACCATTTTCTCCGTGGTCCTTGGCACCGTTACTTTCGTGTGCGTTTACTGAGTTAGACATCCTAACCAGAAATCAAAGATCCTTTGGACAAGAAAAGGTGTGAAGGATGACTTGTGTTTTTCATAGAACCAGCACTTAAACAATCACTATTATTTTTAGCCCCACAGTGGGCGCCAAACTGTTTACCTTGAAAATGGTAATTACAATTATATTTGATTATGTGGTTCTAAAAATATGCAATTTATTTTAACTCTAGATATTAGGGAGTAGATGTTAAGTGTGAATGAGATAAGTGCGTTAGAGCTGATATAAAAGTGAGAAATAAGCAAACCAGACTGCCTCGAATTGGAGGTACAGAACTGGCTTATATAGGTCCTCAAAGTCGAGGCTCGGGGTTAATGGTAGACAATCGATGAAGTTATAACATTTATGTGGGCCCAAAGCTAAGATATTTATGATCAATGATGAGCAATAAATGAAGAACAAATGATGAAATGCAATAAAGGTAAGTAATAAATCAGCAAAGAGACAATAGAGGACGTTTGAATTAGAGATCTGAGAATGTTCTTGTTCCTTTTATTCAATATTGTGTGTCAAAAACAATAAGGGTCCCCTTTTTATAGCGGGAGTCCCAACATAGTACACATATCATTTATTACAAAGATTTACGACTAATACAATTATTTAATACCCGAGTACGGACTTGTACATTGTTGCAGGCTCAGTCACTTTAGCCCTCGTGACACTCGCTTACGTCAGCTCCAGGTCTGTGTCACCTCAAAGTTGCACATAAGGGACACTCGAGGTTGGACCTCGAGCCGCACCTCGAGCCTTACGCGGATAAGCTACCCAATACCATGACAAATGTAAAATTCGTCTTTCTGATTTTAGCCGTACACAACATCTACTCATGTATGATATAGCGCTCTTAGTGTCCGCTATGCGTCAGTGGTTTGTGATGCTACAGACGGGGTACGAGGGAGTCAGGAATGCTTAGACATTGTCTCAACGTGTCGTCCAGACTGAATATATAGGGTTATTGAGAGACTATTTAGTTGTTCACATAGAGGTGCAGCGGGTTCCGACATCTGGTGGATGAGTACGAGCTTGGGAAGGTTTAATTGGTTGAGTAGTCGCCAAGATTGTGGTGGGGTCAGGAGGTGGATGTTGATTGAGGAAAGTTGGTGGTATTGGGAATATGTGGTTCATATGAGATTTCTAATCAGTGGAAGGTACATATTGTCATTCAAGGCACTGAAGGAAGCGAGTTTGACAGTCACAAGAATGGACATGCGCTTAGTGGATGAATTGAGTACCTTGTGATTGGTGTTGTTGAGCTGTGAAGGTTAGTTTTGCGGATCATCAGATGTTGTTTTCTATGGCTTCGGGCCAAGTGGGGGAGTCCACTAGCGGCATTCAGATTGCAGAGTCAGGTGTTACCTCAGTTTTGGCCTAGGAAGTGTATATAGATGGTATTGGAAGGTTCCCGAAATTTGTATATGACTAAGATATGAGATCTTGCATGGGATGATGTTGGGGTTTACGGTGTTTCTACGTCATTAATGTATTTTCCTTTCAGTGTCAAAAGGGGTTTGGAGAAATAGTTTCAGATTCCTATAAGGTCTATTCAGCATGGGCATCTCGGTCAGGGAATCATGGGGTGCTTCAAGGGAGATACGGTGGTTTATGAGTTTTTGGGGCACGTGGATTGTACTAGAATTTTCTTCAATTAGTTTTGGTTAGGGTAGTTGTGTATCGATTGGGAGAAGTGTTACCTTAGAGGAAAGACTAGGAGTATCGAAGAAACGGGTCAGCTCTATGGTGTGGGTCAGCATAACAATGGAAGTAATTGGTCCTTTTTGAAAGGGAATTCCCTATCGGCATTTGTGGAAGTATTCTTGGGTTGGACAGTTTATGTGGCTCGATTGAGTTGGGAAGATGCGGTCCTAATGGTTTAGTTGCATGCGGACAGATCTCGGAGAGTTCTCGTTTTGGCAACGGCTTGAGTCGACCGGTTGCTCTGGTCATAAGGAATATGTTATACATTATGGTTTTATCTTGGATGAATATCATAAGTTAATAGAAGGTCGGTATTATTGGATATCATATGTGAAGAACATGCATTTTAGGAAAGACCCTTGTGTTTTGGTTTGCGGGTGCGTGGCTAGTGGCATGGTGATTACTGGGTTTTGAGGCTTTTGAGGTTCAGGTTTTGTTACGCGGTCGGAAAATCTATATGGGTGCTTCAGTAAAATAATGGGATGTGAGTGATGTATCATCCATTCGATTAGCGTAGTTGAGATCGGGTATGGAAATTTTGGTATTCCTAGGGTTTTGGGGCTAGATGTCCCCATATGCGGGCTATTTCTTGTATGCGGATTAGGAAGGCATGTTGAGAATGGGATAACTGATAGCATACATTATCGATAGGTTTCTATGGACATTTGGGAGGATATTTACCTATTTGGTAATGATCAAGATTTGGCTTGGGGGATATTTGAAATCTCAACGAGAATATGTATTTCATATCAGGTCAAGTTTGGGTGCTCTTGTGAGATTGTTATCAAGGTTCACTTACCAGGAAGAATGGATATTATTTGTGCCCCTGGCCTATGTTATGTGCTATTCTCTTATGCCGTGATGGGCTGTGAGGTTGTATGATTATTCTCCACGCATGTTTTAATTCTGTGCCTTATGGTGATGTGGGAAAAATGGCCCTCGTGATGTTGATTGGTTCATTGTACCTTAGTTGTGCTTGCTTTCTTCCATGTTTTTTTAATTCTATTCATTTCCCCACAATTATACGTGTGCACTCTACTGTGTTTGATATCAATATTCATGTGATCAGTGAACCTGAGCACTTTGGCTTGATGAGTATCTAGGAGCGGGCTGCACGCCGCAGCGGATGTTATGTAGGATACCCTTTCCTTGTGTTTATTTGGTGTTTTGTTTTCCCTCTGTGGGATGATTTAATGAAACTGTACTTTTGTTGTTACACGTGTTGTACTTGTTAGATAATCCGTATACCTTGCTTTCCTTCTATTTGTATTGCATGACTGAGTTATTGCTGAGTTGGTGTACGAGATGTGTGGCATGAGAATCTGTGTGGTTCCTTGATGAGTTGTTAGTTGTGCTGCTTCTATTGGCTGAGACGAGGTTCTTAGACCTGAGATTCGCAATATCGTATTGGGGTTGCGGAGTGTTTGGAAGTATGAGGTTGTTTCTGCTAAGATTTGGGCAATGGCCCTTGACGGATGAGAGAGCTTCTTGACTTGTTGACTGCATTGGCGGTTATGAGTCCCTGTATGTTTCTTTATCATGGGAAGCATTGTGGAGGTCCGGAACAAGGTTCTATTCAATGTGAAGTGTATTACCGAAGTCTAGAATGTTATTTGGGCAACTATCGTGGTCAGAAGTTATTGCTACGGGCAATTATGTTGTGTGGAACATCGTGTGATTGTACCCTGGGTTGGAATTATGGCTCGATTTGGCTTGTTCGGGTTATATACTGAGATGATGCGAGATCTGAGTCCTATGATGAATTTCAGATGTTGAGATTTGGTTATGTCCTAAGGTTATGGACTAAGGTTATGGATTAAGGATGAAGTGAGATCTTCGGTTAAATTCCGTTGTCAGTCCGACATAGGTTTGGGTGATGGGGAATCACCCCCGGGTGTATGTATGGTGAGCTCATGTAGTGGTTTGATGGCTTTGGAACAACTATTGGCACGTTCGAGAACGAACATATGTTTAAGTATGGGAGAATGTAATGACTCAACCGATCGTTTTAGGAATTTACACTTCACTCGATAGTTTGGGGGAACAAGTAGATCTGTATGATGTATTAGGACTTGTGTCCAAAATTTGAGTTCCGAGTTGATTTGATATGTTTTTGCGCCGTTTCTTCAAGCATAAATGATATCATATTGACAAATGAGCTTCGATTTCTTTTTTGATTGAAGCATTAGATCAATATCGTAATACAGACCCATAGCAAAAAGAATAATTGAATTTGAGAATCGTATGAGAATTTTATGGTCATTTTACTAAGAATTAAGTTGCCAGATTTTTCAGATTAATTACAGAATTGCCACTGGCGGCGTATTTAAAAATCTGCACTATTTGCAAATATTAAACCAACATATTTCCTTCATTATAAGGTCAAATTGAGTGATTCAAAATCCTAACTTGACTAAAATTTCACAAGGAATCCATTGGAGGCTTAAAAGGCGAATTCGAGATCGTTTGGCATGAGAAACGTGGCAGAATAGCTGGCAGAAAAATATATAAAATAAGAAATTGTTCATTCGGTCATATTTTGAGTTGGGGAGCTTGGATTTGGGCGATTTTCACCATATGAATTGGGGTAAGTGTTCTCTACTCTACTTTGGTTATATTTCATGAATTCATCTTCATATTTGGGATTTAATTGATGATTATAAAGA
>ML282465.1:4979-62941 GCA_005239495.1 Nicotiana undulata | reverse complement strand
ATGTGCAAGTTATTTGGCAGTTTTACATTTCACTTAGGAATTGGTTATAGCTGGATACTGATAAGAACCTAATTCATTTGTACAAGACTTTGATAATTTGTATTTTCGGGTTCCACTGAGCTTTGACGATCGGGTAATTGACATTGAGTTATTGACTTACCGTTGTTCCTTGAATTCTTTTCCTAAAACTATTACTCTGGTGAATTATTTTTCAAATGAATCATTTCCTCCTGTCCTATTAAGTTGTTAGTAATATAGTGATTTCAAAATAAATGAATTAGTATTACGCAACTTTGTATGACCTATATATATATATACATTTCAATAATTCAAATTTCAATAATTGTTATATTTTATTTTCAATTAGTTTCTCAATTAAATTACCTTAACCCGTTTGATATTTTATCTTATTTAAAAAGGAATTTCTATTAAGTTTTAATTTAATAAATCCTACATTAAAGGCAATAGCTTATTTGATGTTGTATTTTATTTGAAAAGGGTATTTTCTTCATTCAAATGATTTCAAAAAAATATAACTTCATTTTTTCTCACTGATTTCCTAATTGGTTTAGAGACTAAAAATATATTTTATGTTATATAAATGAGACTCCTTGGGCGTCTTAATTGCATTGGTTGTTGACATTATGTTCTTGGTAGTACATGGATTTTGTTGTGCAAAGTGAGATGGAAATATGTGGGCACAAGGTTGCATGTGTGCTAAGGGTTTGAAAATTGACATTTATGATATGAGACACCGAGGATTGATATGGTCGGGATTTTGTATTAGAAATGGTGTAATTGATTGAGTTAACATCGTTTTCTTCATTTGAGCACATTTATTACTTGTCTGTGTTCCAGTCATGTTGGTGTCAATTTACTTGGTTATCTTCCGTTACCATCCGTGTTTTCCTTTTGTTGTCTCTATTGTTTGTAGTTTAATCTCCCCCTGCTATTGACATTACTTTGTTATCTTTATCTTGGTAGTTTATTATCATATCATGTTCAATCTATTTGACCAGTAGGTATCTTGACTATTCCTCGCCACTACTCCACCGAGGTTAGTCTTGATACTTATTAGGCACCGTTGTAGTGAGCTCATACTACACTTCTGTATATTTTGTACAGATCCAGGTATTTGATCGTTAGTAGCTGTGCGGATCATTGCTGTTGAGACTCATGGTAAACCTGTTGCTGCGATCACAGGTCTTGGAGTCACCTTCTATTGTACTTATTTCCATTGTTTCCTTTTATTCTGGAAGAGTGATGTATTCATTTTGTACAACCATTCATAGAAAGTCTTATGACTTGTACTACCAGTTTTGGGATTATAAATTGTTTAGAGATTTCTATTTCGTAATTATTCGAAGTTAGTAAATATTGTCGTTATTTATGCTAATGTTAGTCTTACCTAGTCTTAGGGACTAGGTGCCATCACGACTCCTTCGGGATTTTGGTCGTGAAAATTGAACATCAAAGGAGACTCAATGAGGCTATGCAAGAAGTTTTCAAAAAGGAGATTATCAAGTGGTTGGATGTTGGGGATGTCTACCCCATTTCCAATAGTTTGTGGACTTCTTTGGTTCAATGTGTCTCGAATAAAGGGGCATGACGGTGGTCACCAATGACAAGAATGAGTTGATTCCTACAACAACGGTGACCGGTTGGAGAGTGTGTATGGACTATCCCTAGCTAAAAAAGTCAAAAAGAAGGATCATTTTCCATTTTCCTTCTTAGATCAAATGCTTGATAGATTGGCAAATTGTGCTTTCTATAGCTTTCTTGGTGGGTATTCGGGCTACAACCAAATTATTATTGCTCTGGAGGATCAAGAGAAAACAACCTTTACATGTCCCTATGGTACTTTCGCCTTCAAGCGGATGCCATTTGGTTTGTGCAATGCACCGGCAACTTTTCAAAGGTGTATGATGGCTATCTTCATGGACATGGTGGAAGACTACCTTAAAGTTTTCATGGATGACTTCTTGATTGATGGAGATTCGTTTGATGATTGTCTTGCAAATTTAGCTAAAGTGTTGGCAAGATGTGAAGAAACAAAATGGTGTTCAATTGGGAGATGCGTCATTTCATGGTCGAGGAAGGCATTATCCTTGGCCACAAAATCTCAAAGAATGGAATTGAAGTCGACAAGGCAAAGATATAGGTGATTTCTAAATTTCCACATCCATCTTCGGTGAAGGGTGTGCGGAGTTTCTTAGGCCACGCAGGGTTTCACCGGCGTTTCATCAAAGATTTCTCTAAGGTGGTGAACCCGTTTTGGAAACTTCTTGAGAAGAATGCTAAGTTCAATCTCAATGATGATTGCATGAAAGCTTTTGAATTATTAAAGTTCAAGTTGATAACTACTCCCATCATCACCGCTCCAAATTGAAGTGTCCCTTTTGAACTCATGTATGATGCAAGTAATGCAGTTGTTGGAGCTGTTTTGGGGCAACGCATCAACAAGATTTTTCACCCGGTCTACTATGCTAGTAAGACCATGAATAGTGCCCAAATCAACTACACCATTACGGAGAAAAAGTTCCTTGCCATTATTTTTGCAGTTGAGAAGGTCCACCCGTACTTGATGGGTGAAAAGGTCATTGTCCACACGGATCATGCGGCACTTCATTATTTTATGAGCAAGAAAGATTCCAAAGCTCGGTTTATGATATGGGGATTTTTTTGCAAGAGTTTGATATTGGCATCCAAAATAGAAAAGGGAGTGAAAACCAAGTGGCGAACCACTTGTCTCATTTGGAGGAGGAGGGGAGGCCGCATGATGGCCTAGAAATAAATGACTCCTTCCCCAGTGAGCCACTCTTGGATATTTCAATAAAAGAGGTTCCATGGTTAGCAGATATAGAAAATTTCCTTGTGAATTGGAATCATCCCGGATGAGTTTTCTTCAAACCAAAGGAAGAAGCTCAAACGGGACTGTCAAGATTATTATTGGGATGAACCATATCTTTTCCGGATTTGTACGGATGGGGTGATTAGAATATGTGTACCGAAAGAAGAGCAAGGTGAAATTCTTGGAGCTTGTCATTCTTCTTCATATGGTGGTCATCATGGTGGAGCAAGAACGACGATCAAAGTGCTAAGTTGCGGGTTCTATTGGCCCACTCTCTACAAGGATGTTGGTGAGCTAGTGAAAAGAGGTGATGAATGTCAATGATCCGGTGGAATCTCAAAGAAAAATGAAATGCCTCTCACCACCATTTTGGAGATTGATATTTTTTATGTGTGGGGTATTGAATTCATGGGTCTTTTTTTGAGTTCTTGTGGAAACACATACATCTTGGTCACGGTTGATTATGTGTCCAAATGAGTTGAGGTTGTTGCTCTACCCAACAATGAGGCGAGAAATATGGTGGCGTTTTTGAATAAGAATATTTTTAAAAGGTTTGGTACTCTGTGGGCTATTATAAGCAATGGGGGCACATTTTTGCAACAAGGCATTCGACACTTTACTTAGAAAGTATGGTGTTTCATAAAATCACGACTTCCTATCATCCACAAGCTAGCGGTCAAGTGGAAGTCTCCAACCGGGATATAAAGAGTATATTGTCCAAAACAATGAATTCTATTTGGACGGATTGGTCCAAGAAGCATGATGATGCATTATGGGCTTATCCGATGGCTTACAAAACACTTATTGGATTGTCGCTATACCGGTTGGTGTTCGGAAAATCTTGTCATCTTCCGATGGAGATTGATAACAAAGCCATGTGGGCTCTAAAGAAGTTGGATCTTGATTGGGATGTAGTCGCTAACTTGAGGGTTGCACATTTGAATGAGTTGGATGAATAACGGTACCATGCTTATGCAAGTTCATCCTTGTACAAAGAAAAGATGAAATATCTTAAGGACAAATACATTTGGAACAAAGAGTTCAAGGTGGGCAATGTGTGCCTTATAGGAATTGTGAACAGAAATTTGACTAAGTGTTGCAAGAATTGCGGACCACAATTGTATTGTGTGGACCTCAAATTTAGAGTTGTTGTAGCAAAAGTGCATTTCGGCCGCACAATTATCCTGTGGACCGCACAAATGGAAGGTGGAAATGGCTAACTCTCTAAAGTTGGGTGTGTCAGAAAAATGGTCGACAAGAGGTCGCAAAAGGAAATCTGCAGTCACAACATGGAATTGCGGCCGCACACAAAATTCTATAAACCACAGACAAGACACCAACTGAAGCTCACCAAGTAACAGAGTGCGGACCGCAACTGGAATTTTGCGGTCGTACTCTCCCCTCTTTCCCTTAGATCAGTAGTATAAATAGAGGGTTGGGGGTATTGTTACGTTTTTTTCCTCTCTGAGCACAAACACATCACTATTTTGAAAGTTCTTGGCAAATAATCTGCCCACGCCCAAAAATTGTGATCACTCATTCCTTGCACTCATTCACATCTGGTATGCTTAAATTCCTTGTTATAATTTTTCATTTTTTAGTTTAGTTTGTAACTTTTTAAGTATTTTTAGGCTATTTGTCAGTAGAACTCAATCATGTGGGGGTAAATCTATAGTGGGTTAACTAATACTTGCTCATTGGGGACTGGGACAACACATTTTCATGCCTCTACTATGTTACCATGTCTAATTGTGCACGAAAATTGCAAACCTTAGGTAGAAGTACTGAACTGTTCGTAGTTTTTAAATTCTGCGGTCGCACCTAAAATTGTGCGGTCCGCAGAAGTTGATTCTAGGGCAGTTTTAGTAAAGTATGGGTCTGCAACCTCAAGGTAAAATGTGCGGACCACAGAATTCCCATTGCGGCCACAGAACAGCCCTTTTACTGTCATCTGAGAGTCTACAAAATTGTGACTCAAAGTTGCGGCCGCAAGGTAAAATGTGCGGGCCGTAGAAATCATATTGCGGTCACACATCAGTCAGCTCTCTGTCATCAGAGAATTGGCATATTTTGGGTTCCTGAGTTGCGGCCACAAGTGAAATTGTGCGGACCGAACTTCACTCTTGCGGCCGCAAAACAAAAATTTGCGGTCCTTAAGGCCTCATCTGCGGCCGCAAGAGAAATTGTGTGGACCGCAGATCCTTATCTTAAAAGCATGTTTCAAATGTGAACCTCACTGTGTTTTCTGGTGTATAGTTGCATATCTCCTTGTTTGACAGAATATTAAACAGTAACTAACAATCACTCCCGCTTGATACAGATAATGGTTCAATCTAGAGGCAGAGGCGACTCTAAAGGGAGGGGTGAGCCTTCTAGGGGTCGAGGAAAGAGTGCCTTACCCTTCGGCCAACAAAGGACAATAACAAAGAAACCTACAACCGGCAAAGGGACGAGCTCTTATGTCCCGTCTAGGGGAGCATAAAGGGAAACTCAGCCTCTGTTCAAAAGTAGTCGATTGTACAGTCAAGGCCTCTAGGAAGATATCAACTCAGCCATGAGTCATCCTCATCTCATAGCACTTTCGAGGGTTCAAAAAGTGTTAGTCAGGCTTCTGAGCCATCCACTACACCTGTCCTTAAGGCGCTAGATACATCAGTTTAGGACATCCCCGATGATGGTAGAGGGGGATATTCTACAGCTTCCGGCCTCGAAAGGTCGAAGAAGAAAGGATTTTGGGAGGAGCGATTTGTCAGCCTTGCCGCCTTCACCATCGCTCACTCTTGAATGACAATTTCAATTGAAAGAGATGGAGAAGTACAACCTAGCAGTGTTGAGACAGTTCAAGGAACGCAAGGGGTGGATGTGGTTCACCCAGAGTGTGGTGGATGCCAAAGAATACCTTGTCCGTGAATTCTACGTCAATGCGGTGCATATCAAAAAAGGGACAAAGGTAACCAAAGTGTGTAACCTCAAAGTAAGATTTTAGAAGCATACACTCAACACATACTTGGGTATCGAAGATGTCGAGCCAAAGGAATATTTGGAGAAGTATGAAATGGGAGATGCAGCTCGGCCATGGTTAGCGGAGATTCTAGCAACACCTGGGCCACCATCGCCATGGATTTCTGCTGGGGTTCCTATCCACAGGAGCACTTTGAGTTTCTAGGCAAAGGGGTGGAAAACCTTTTTCTACAGTAGATTGGACCCATTCCAGAATAAGACTTATCTTCAGATCCCTCGGGTAGTTCTGGGTTCTTCTATTATGGCCGGGTACCTTATTAATGTGGGTACCGTGATGTCGGCCAACGTCTCAGTGATTGCTTGGCAAGAAGACTCGTCTTACCTGTATCTCAACACTATTACAGAATATCTCACGGATGCGAGGGTAGAGCCTAGGGATTATGACACACTGGTGAAGCCGAAGAAGCCTTTCTCTTGGTACTCACTGATGGATGAAAACAACCCAAAGAGAAAAGGCCAGACGTCTACCACCACACGCCAGTATGATGAGCCAACTGTGGTAGTGGCGGAGGCAGTTTATGTTCCATCCACTTCGGTCGAGACTTCCTCTAGTGTCGTAGCTATGCCTCCGCATCATCTTCAGTCCCTTTTGCAACTCCTACCACAGCTTCCAATTCGGCTTTGAAGATGGTGCCCATGCCTACTGCCTCACTTTCTACACTGCGAGACTCCCAGACATTGGCGAGCCTCAACAACTGGATGCAGATAGCAACTGCAAAGGTGTCTGACTTATCCAGTACTGTTGCAGCACAATCTACTATTCAGGCACCTCAGATTCTCCCAACAGTTGAAGAGACATTGAAGAAGATCTTTGAGAAGCATAACACTATTATGCCTACTTTGGTACAGCATGGGTTAGTGATCGAAGAGCAGGAAAAAGAATTAAAGAAGATGAGAAAGTCCCAGGCCAACAAGAAGTCAGTGGACAAGCTCCGGAGACAGTTGACCAAGCTTGCTGCAACCGGAGATATCCCTTTTGACATATTGATTGACCCACACCCTTTAGGCCCGGATCCTGCAGCATCATCAGCGCCAATGGAACCAACTAGCCAGTATGAGGAGTATGATCTTGTTGTCAAGGCAATGTGTCAGATGTTCACCAACCCAGTCACACCCAGAGTTGAGGATGATGAGATTTAGTTGGATGAGACTGAGGGCGGTGGCATTGCTGGGGACACAGAGATGTCCAAGGAACCAAAGGGAGTTTTCTTCACTCTTTCCCCTCTTTTACTCTTATTTTGTTAAGCATTAGGGACAATGCTTATCTTTATTCGTGGGGGTGGAGTTTATTGATTATATTTTGTACATTCTAAGACATTTGGCATGTAATAACTTGATATTAGTTTCTTTTTCTTTCTTATTCTGTATATATTCTCTCTTTATCCCTCATTATGTGTATACAGTAGTTTTTGGTTATTAGCTTCTTTATTTTTGTTCCTTTGTTAGTTCTTATTTTGAGTTAGTAGCTTCTTTGTTTGATTTGGTAGCTTCTTTTTATGTTCTGGTATCTAATAGGCCTTTAGTTTTCTTAATTCCACGGTTCTTTCCAAATATAGTTGTTGTGTTAACCGGGTGAATTGTCCCGTCCAACGATGGATGACCTGACAACCTTCTTAAGGGAATGAGTCTGTTTTTGGTGTTTAGGTAATAATAGTATTAGTAATGAATAAAAAGACCTAATTAAGTCATACTCAAAGAGTAAAACATGCTTTAATTTGTACCAACACAGTTAACTACTATTAGGCCCCGTAAAACTTTTCCTAAAAACCATGGTTTCGTGGTGCCAAGGTAGATGTAGGTGTTAATGATACCACGGTACAGGCTTTTTGGGTTGAACACTGCGCTGGGGAGTTGAAGGAAAATGTTTGTCAGAATTGAGCATTTCTGCAGCCCATTATGCGGCCACATAATCACTCTACGGGCCGCAGAATGGCCGTAGAGTGTCACAATCATTTGGGCCATTTTTTATGTCATTTTTGCGGCCCATTATGCAACCACAAAACCATTTCGTGGTCCGCACTCTGATTGCATATCCATCTTTAAAATTTTGCGGAGGGAGGTTATGCGGTGTATTATGCGACCGCAGAGCAGGTCTGCGGGACGCATAATGGCCGTAGAGTGGGCCAGGCCAGCCCAGTTCTGGAGGGCCATTTTACGGGCTGCATAAGCATTATGCGGTTGCATATGCGACCTCACAACCTGTTCTGGGGCTTCATTTTTGGGTTCTATAACCCGACCCTACTTTGATTAAATAGACGCCATGGACCATTTTTGAGCTAAAACCTCATAATTTGAGAGTGAGAGAGTGCCCTAGAGTAGGAGAGTGATCTTCAACAAATTTTTCCATCAAATCTTTGAATATTAATAAGGAGAGCGCACAAGGTCTTCATCCTAGAGGTAAGATTCTACACCCTAGTCTTTAATTTCGAAATTTAACTAAAAATGGGTAATTATCAAGACAATTCTTGGGTATGGGAGTTGTTTATGTTGCATGCATGTATTATCAAAGGGTGTAGGTAGATTGTAAGCTAAAAATGGTAAAGAATGGGTGTGGGATGATGGAATCCTTCATAAAAGGACCTTGAAACCTTAAAGCACGCCTAGTGTTTGATAAAATGCTCAATTGAGCTAGAACCATGATCATCTTTCTAAAATAGATTGAAGTTGCTAAGAATTTCAAAATATTTTAGAGTTAAGGAAGCTCAATTGAGGTATGTTGGCTAAACTCGTTCTTTAGAATTGAATATCACGGTGTTCATGTAAGTTATGTGAGACCCGAGTTGGTCATTACAAAATTGGCTATTCCGAATAAACATGTTCAAAATTATAGGTTCAATGTGTGTTCCAAATGCTTTTATCATGCCATGTTATTATTTGAGAATGTATTCAAGTTATGGGTTGTGTGTTAAGAATGTTACGACTTCAAGTAAAGTTTTAATGAAGGTTATTATGCCAAATTATGTGGAAAACCTCTATGTGGCTAAGACTCTTAATTTCTCAACATGTGTACTTAAAGACTTGAATTGAAAAGCCGTGTTGATTGATAATGATGATAATGTTTTAAGTGAAAAGCGTGAGCTTAAAATATGAGATACGACCAAGTGCTATGAATGATATTATAATTGTGGCCACTAGTGCCAATGAATTGAAAATATGTGAAATGTGTATGAGATGAGATGGTTGATAGAAAAGGACAATGTCTCGGGTGAGACAGCCTAGCCAATCGGATCGTGATCGAATGCCATGATGCACACATGATGGTGATTGTGCTTGAAATTATGATTGAAATTGCTATTGTGGTTGATATCTCAAATGAGACGGCCTAGCCGATCGGGTCATGATCAGACTTTATGTAAAAGTACGGTGGTATTGTGAATGATGGTATATCGGTACTAAAGATCTCCTAACGTGTAAACATGGAAATTTACTTGAAAACTTATGTGGTTATTAACTTGATGTCTTGGTATTGTTTGAGGCTTCTATTGATTTTAGGTTGGTTCCTCCTTATGTTTTTACTCATTCTATTTAGAGGGTGTTTAGTTATGCATACTAGTACTATTCCACATGTACTAACATCCCTTTTCCGGGGGCACTGCATCTTCAATGGATGCAGGTGGTTGCACAACAGGAGGCATCGATCAGTGATAGCAGTACACCCTCTTCACAACAGGCTTTGTGAGCCCACTTTATTTTGGGGTCATGTATCTTTTGTTCTTTGTGTATAGTGTTTGAGGTATATCCGGGGGGCCTTGTTGCCGGCACTATAATTGTACCTTTTTGTATCTATCTGTAGACATAGCGTGGGTGGTATGTTGGTATTGGGAAATTCAAATTGGTAATGTTGTAATTGTATCACACGTTCCGCATCAACCTATGAAAGAATATGTACATTTTGAAACATATAAATGACATAACTACTAATTTGAATTTGAGTTATTGTTTATTTGATCCTCCACACCGCTTAGTTAATGAATTGGATTATATTATTGTTCTTGAGTAAGTTTGGGTAGAAGGTACTGATTAAGCTTGCTCGGCTGGGTCATCTCGGTTGAGTGTCGGTCGCGCTCCCCGAGTTTGGGGCGTGACAACTACGTGCTTATGGTTAGAAACAATGTTTTTGAAAAAATAACTCTAGTTAGTGACTTTGTGACTCTTGTGTTGAGTTTGGAAACCATCGAGTGGTTTAATTGAACCATGGTGATTTTTAAACTTGAGTGTGGTTGTTGTGGGCCCTCAACTCTATCATCTTTAACAATCTGATCATGTGAGGGGTGAGATGAATTGTTTATAAAGTACCCGTGTGAAGGGTCTAAAACTTTCCCAGAATGTGTTTCAAAGTGGAATCCTAAGTTTTTCTTGGTTTCAAAAGTGATTGTAGCCGTCCATGGTCGTGTGAATTTTCTTTTGCCAACCAATGTCATTATCCCTAGTCAACCCTTTTGAGCCTCAAGCCTTTCTCATTTGATAACTATGCTACAAGCCTTTACCCATTTTTTTATGACCCTCTCTTGGCACCCGAGCTTTCCTTAATACTCTTGTGAAAAAAATGGCTAAAAATGTAAGTTTGTGGGAGAGAAAAGGAACTTGAATAGAGTATCAAGGCACAAAAAGAGAAAAGAAATGATGAGAAGGAAAGGCAAGAAAGAGAAAAGAATAAAAAAATGCAAAACAAAAGTGAATAAGTGGAAGAGTTGAAGGTATTCAAAGGGAGGTAATTATCCCAAACATGGAGAAATAAAAGAAGGAGAATATGAATGTAATGATCAAGAAAGAGTGATGTTAAATCTCTCTAGTCCCCCAAGGAAAAGAAAGTGCCTCAAAGAATTGGCAAATTGTGAGCCGAGAAATGAAGAATGAAGTGCTTAAGGAAAGGTGTAACCACTCCACCATACTATATTTAAGCCTTCATTACATCTTGAAAGAAGTCCTACTTGATTTCAAGCTGAGTGAGCTTACATTAGTGGCGATCTACATGAGGGGCAAGCCTATGGTACTTGAATCCGTACTTGTGACATTTTCTTGAGAGAGATGAGTGAACCTTTTTATAAATCTTTGGATTGAGTGCTAAATTTCTTAAGTGAGTCGGGCAAATGGAAATTAGAGGAGGAAGAGTTTGGAGTCCGTCATGACCTACATGATAGAGCAAGAGTTCCTTGAGGAGTAAAGTCAATTCTTGAAGCTTAAATGTCACATTAGAACTATATGTGCATGAATGTTTAACTTGTTGCCTTGTTGATAATACATGAGTAGTGTGGGTAATTGTTTGTCCCAACTGATGTGTGGATGGATCACCTTTGACACGCTGAAATGACCCTTAACTTTTGGAGGTGGGAACTAATTTATTTGCTTGAGGACAAGCAAAGACTTAAGTTTGGGGGAGTTGATAAGTGAGGATTTTAACTACTTATTAGCGCCTTTTGCTTTTGCTTTAGTCTAAAAGCATTGAATTGTGTTCCCAAAACTAATGAAATTGTGCAAAATTACAGGAATGCTGGAAGTTGGTCTCCCAAGATGAAATCTAACTAAAAAAAGAGTAGTCCAAGCATAAGGAAATAAAGGACGCAGAAGCACACATGTGCGGTTCGCAGAAGGAATTCTACGGCCGCAGGAGAAATTACGCAACGTAGAATTCCATCTGCGGCCGAAAACAAAGAGGAAAAATTTAGCAAACATTTGCGCAAAATACGGACCGCACATGAATTGTGCAACCGCAAATATTGGGCTAAGAGACAAAGATCAGAGAGTATGCAAAAAGATCAAGTCTAGGAGCCTCTATGAATTACTGACCACGTACGTTTGTGTGGCCGCAGAAGAGTGCCTTGAGGTCGCAGTCCTGATTGTGCGGACGCACAAGAATTGCCTTGCTTCTACAGTTAAGAAATATGCCGCTGCAGAACTACAATTTCTGCAAGATGAAGAAATCTGCGGACCGTACATGAGATTGTGCGGCCGCAGAACATCCTAGGGGTATTTTATGTCTGAGATTTTTCAGCCTTGTATAAATAGACAAGTTTCAAAAAATTAGGTCAAGTTTGAACCTCTGAAGTTGTTGTAATCGTTTTTACTTTAGGAAGTTTTACATTGCTTTGGTTTATTTACAATAGATTTAATCATTTTAAGCTTCCATTATGAGTTTAATTAGTTTTTCTTCCTTATTTTCTTCAAACCCCGTTATGAGTAGCTAGACTTTTACTAGGGTTGTGACCCAACTCTAGTTTGTATACCTTATAGGTATCTAATTTAGTACTTGTTTATGATTGGGAGTTTATTATTTAGCTTAGTTCAAGCTTTAATTGTAGAATTAATGGTTGCAAAAATTAGTTCGTGCCTATTTGACTTTGTCTCTACTTGAGAAAGAGAGACCTGGTCTAGGATAACTTGACTAACAAGGAATTGGGTCAATTGAGAGATTGATTAATCCAATTTAAGGGTTCAACCTAGAGATAATAATAACCCGACTTGTCTTATCAATTGTTTTGGGTGATACCCATTTGGTATTGAAAAAACCAAATTAGGTAAAACCACTCTCTGACTGAGAGGTATTGAGTGGGTAATTTAGATTTGATAGTTATAATACACCCCAATCAACAAAATAAGTATTAAAGTCGTTATCCCATTAGGCAAACACCTAAGTCATGGTCACATCCCTAGGCTTTTTATCCATTTGGAAAACCCTTAAAAACAATTACATCTAATTTTCTTTCTTTATTTTGCAATCATTAGAGTAACATTAGAAATAGAAAACAAATCATTGTTGTGGAAGTGTAATCTAGATAATCCGATTACTCAAATTAAAATGTATACCCCTAACTCCCATCTTAGCTCCTTATGAATTCGACCGCGACTCTTAGTTGAGATTTTATTATTGCAAACGATTGTTTCATATATCTTTTGAGGTGTGGTTTGGACGTGATCACTTCTCTGCATTTTTAAAATAAAAACTCTAACCCTTTATTTTGTTCTTATGTGGGCCAAACAGTAATTTGACCGCATGGTTAGGTTCGTATCATTATTTAAGACTTGTAAAAATCAATTTTATCCCATTTCAGTCCATTATGTTTTGGACAACTAAAAGTGAAAGAAATAATTTAGATTTTTCTAATGCAACAATTACAAAAATACCAGATTTGTCCCAGCTATATTATAAAAGAAAAGATCTAGATCAAACTCCTCTTCTTCTTTTTTTTTTTGAGATTTTGAGAGCATATCTTATGAGAAAAAGGTAGAAAATATTGGGGATCACAAAGAAACATTGAGATAACATTTTTATACCTTCTTTGATTATTATTATTATTATTATTATTATTATTATTATTATTATTATTATTATAACATGTTTCGATTACAAATCTAACACCAAAGTTATAGGATTTTGGTCGGTTTCTTGCTTTAGGGCTAAATTTGAGGAAATGTTCAATTGACGGTCTAGTTCTAATAAAAATCAAATTTTGATTATGAATTTGGAAAGATATATGGGCTTTGTGTGAATATTGTTATAAATAGAATTCTATTTAAGGTGAATGTCTATATTTTAGAAATGTCTTAGGAATTTTATTTGGTGGCTAAGTCATTTTTTTCCTATAAATAGAAGGGTCATATTCCATTGTAATTCATCCCAAAATTCATTAAGAATTCACTCTTTCTTTCTCTGCAATATTGTTCTTCTTCTTTTATTGTTTCATAACACGTTATCAGCACGAGACTCTAACCAATTGAGTAGAAGCTTTGGGATTGAGCATAATGAATGTCAATTGTTCCATGAACTTCCTTCATGATTAAATTCTGGATTTAAGGTAAGTATTTTACTTTATTTTTCTCTTTTAAATTCTTAAAATTCTATAATTTGATTTTAAATACAAGCAAAGACAATAAACTTTGATTATAACTCCAATAGAGTTTGCAAGAAATTATAACCACTCAAAGTAGTAAATTTTTTATGTCTTGCCATGATCAAATTCATGTATGATTGTTGGCAAAAAAGCGGAAACACGTCCCATTAAATTTGCTTCATTCTCATTCCCCTTAAGAGAATATGATAGCAATATTGATAAGTCTTAAAAAAGATAAATTATTACCGTGAAGGTATCAATGGATGTGGACGTGGCAATAGACGAAATTATAATCGTCATATTTGTGATAATGAGAATAAAAAGAATTCTCAAAATAACCTTTCACTCTTTGAAAGTAATATTTGTCATCGATTTGACATGAGATTTTGTAAAGCACATATAGATGATTATGGTCCATTCATGATGTGAATGTGACAACATCTAATTTATGAATACATATTCATTCTTGAAAGAATATGAACGTGCTAGTGGTAGTGAATATACCACACTCACCTCTAGAAGGAGGTTTGAGATGAAATAAGAAAATATTTCCATTATTATGACATGAATGGTCATTGATCACATACCTATTGTGATTATCCAAAACATTATGGCAATGTGGTTATTACATGGCAAAAGTAATAGAAGCAACATATCTTGCCTATAATGATTTTGACCATGACCATAAAGGTATAACTTTCTCTTTAAAAGTGATATTCACCATATGAATGTTGATGAATATGTGGTAGTACTAAATTAATTGAGAGCTCTGGAAGAGCCAATTATTACTCGTATGGAGGAATACAATTGATTATCATGCCAATTTATCGTGTTGTAGTAAGTCTCAAAGAAACTTATTGAGTTTCTAAAGTATTCGCGAAAGTTGTTGGTTATATTGAGACTATAAATAAAGGAAAAATTTAATATCTTCTATTACTACAACTTGTAGCAGGGTAATATGCATGTTAAAGTTACCCACTTTATTCTCCAGTTTGTACTACACAAATAAAAAAATACCACAATAAAGTGGATGTTTATTGATATAAAATCCATAATCATAATAAACTTGGAGTTATTGTTAATTGCACACGCCATGGTATAAACCTGAACTTTATCAATATTTATAATTTATTCAGTTGGAATAATTTGTTTGGCCATATCAATTTGAGTATGATGTGCAAAGATGAAAGAGAATTCACATGGGTAAATATTAAAGAACTTTCATGAATTTTCTTATTTTGCTTGTTCTCGCGATTATTATACCAACTGAAATCGGGATTGAATCCCATGAATGCTGGAAATAGAAAGGTGAATATGGGTTCATTCACCTGCCATGTATACCACATAAGATACATCTATGATATGGTTACATGTGTGATTATTATTGACCCGCAACCTGATGTTTGCGATATAACCTGCTCAATAATTTAATTTAGAGCATATTCCAGATTTTTTATTCAAGATACTTCATCTTGATAAGTTGGTTTATATCACAGTTGGTTTAGCAAAATGATTTATTAAGTGCCTCCCCTTAATAGCTAAACTATTGCTTATAAGAACGAAGTTATCTATATCAATTTTATATACGTTATATACCAAAGTATATTACTCCCTTCACAACTGGTTCAGGGTCAAGAACCAAATAATTTTATCTTATTATTATTGATGTGCGGTGTATATCACCATAACGCACAAAGATGGGTTCCCAAAGTTGAGGAAGCAAGTTAGTTTTTCTAACATGAGGGGGAGAGATGATAAACATTTGAGAAAAGGTTGCGTGGAATGCATTATCAATTCTCTATAAGCATGATAATGTGATAGCGAGGATTTTCTAGGTACAACATATTAATTGAAGTTAATATGGATGATTTATTCATCAAATCTCTGGTGACGTCAACCTTCAAGAAGTTAGTGCACAAGATTGGCACGTGAAGGCTCAAGGATGTGAATTGATGCTCTCATCAGGAGGAGTTAATACGCGTTGTACTCTTTTTCCCTTACAAGGTTTTGTCTCACTGAGTTTTCCTTGCAAGGTTTTAACGAGGCAACCAAAAGGCGTATTTCTAAACATGTGTACTTTTTTTCCTTTACTAGAATTTTTTCCCGCTGGATTTTATTTTAGTTAAGTTTTTAACGAGACACATTATTTGTTGAATAGACATTCAAGGGAGAGTATTATAAATAGAATTCTATTTAAGGTGAATGTCTATATTTTAGAGAGGTCTTAGGGATTTTACTTAGTGGCTAAGTCATTATTTCCCTATAAATAGAGAAGTCCTGACCTGTTCCATTATAATTCATTCCAAAAATTCAATAAAAATTTTCTCTCTTTCTCTGCAATATTATTGTTCTTCTTTTATTGTTTCATAACAAATATAAAATTATTTGAATATTTGATCCCGTAGACTAGGTGGTAATTTTACTCGGTATTGAAAAGTGAGTCAAACCTCCGTATATGCTCTTTTCAGATAAAGATTCGACTTTGAGCATATATGCAGTGAGAACTATCTGTTGGAGTATGTTTCAGTGGATTTGGGGCTGGTTGACCCGAGCAGTCAAAGTTTGACTTTGTCGGGATCCTAAAAATTTAAAAGTTTTTTATTGTTTTGATCATGATTTTGGACTCTGAACTCTCTTTGAAGGAATTTGCGGACCGGATACCGGGTAGGGGATGCTTAACCTTGTCATGCTCTGTTATGTGTTGGGATGAGCATACGTCACGTCAGGTAGGGAGGCGAGCACCGTGACCCGTGTAATGCATATTGGACTTGTTCCTATGCCGGTTTAAGGACATAGCTAGAGTAAGACTTAGAATTGGCAGTTTGGTACTCGGTATGTGGATATGATATTCAGAAGAGAGTGATAGAGTGCAGGTTAGTTCAAGCACCATCATTTCGATTCCTCCAGCACCATTCCCAGTCACAAGTGAATATAGGGTATTAGTTGTACGGACGGAGTACTAGAGGGTATTCGTTGTTCCTGACTTGTGTTATATGTTTAGTACGATAATATCTTCTCTACTTTTATTGTTTGTGTTTATTGTTTGTGCTTGTATTTTCTACCTCTTGTCTTAGGGGTATACCTTGGAGCAGTTGAACCTACTGGATTATATATCTTGGCTTGACTTCTTTGAAACGGTGGCAATATAAAGAGGTACTTAATCCCGATCGAGTCCTTTTTGTTGCACGACTACATTTTGTATATCCTGTTCCTACATTTTGTACATTTTTTGTATGCTGTTCCTAATATATGGCTTGTTTGGCTTATTTCATTTGTCACCATGCAACGGCTGCAATTGAATATGAGAATCTCCTAGAGTCACAAGGGACTCATTGTGCAATGAAGGCCAGAACCAAATTAACTCGAGAAAAGAGAATTTTTTGCTACTATAATATACTCCTACTTGATTATTTTATACGTCTTTTTTCATTGTGTTGTGTTCTGGATTCTTTTAGTCGTTTGCGAGGCTTATTGCTTTTGATCAAAGTTTTGTTGCTGCTGCTGGAAGATCGGATGATTGGTCAGTGGAAGAGGAAGCACGGGTTCTCGCCATCTCCGAGA
Source organism: Nicotiana undulata (assembly GCA_005239495.1). Classification (NCBI taxonomy): domain Eukaryota; kingdom Viridiplantae; phylum Streptophyta; class Magnoliopsida; order Solanales; family Solanaceae; genus Nicotiana; species Nicotiana undulata. The sequence continues at coordinate 45,679 of ML282465.1, read as the reverse complement.
GAATAGAAAAATTCAATCAGTTATTTTTAGATAACAAGAATCGCACGATAGAATAGAAATAAAAATGGAGTTGTTTCCTAACTCGATAGCCTTTGAGAGATAAGTACAAACGTCTATGTACCGATCTTTCAGACTCTAACAAGTTTGTTCGTGAATTGTGAGACCTAAGCAACCTAGGGCTCTGATACCAACTTGTCACGACCCAAATTTCCAACCTTAGGGATCATGATGACGCCTAACACCACACTTGCTAGGCAAGCCAATGTTCGTGCGATCAATTCATCTAAATAACATCAAAATCTACAGATTTAGCCTCAAAACTCAAGATTTCCTCAAGAATACTCAAATTCCTAACTTTGCAACCGGATGTCCGAATTACATCAAATCAACTCTAATTCTCATGATACTTCACAGATAGGACTTAAATAACATAACGAACTTGTTGCGGGCTCCGAAACTAAAATACGGGCCTGGTATCATAGGTTTCACATATTATTTCATTTCTTTACTTCTTGAGTTAACCAACAAAACAATTTTCTGCAAAAATTATTTTCCAAGGCTTGGGACTCGGAATTCAATTCCGGGCATACGCCCATGTCCCATATTTTACTGTGGACCTCCCGGGATCGTCAGAACATAGATCCGGGTCCTTTTACTAAAAATGTTGACCAAAGTCACTAAAACCAAATTTTAACTCTATAAATTACTATTTCTCATAATTTCACATAAAAAGCTTTCCGATTTCATGCTCGTATTGTGCACGCAAATCGAGGTGATTAAAATTAGTCTTTTTATGGCTAATAAGCCTAGAATTAGGTCTTAATTCATAAAATAACCCTTTGGGTCATCACAATGAGTCAGATCAGTTGCATATTTACCAAGTTCAACTAAAACCAATTATAACAAGTTTCCGGAAGTTCAGAACAGTAGCCTGAATAAGCTAAATGCAGCAACAAAGAAGACAGATGCAACCTCCTAGGGTTCAGTCACTCAAGCTCTCAATAGCTCAACGCTCGGCTCTCAGCCCTCAATATACACGCTCAATAGGTACGTGCGCTCAATGGGGGTGTGCAGACTCCGGAGGAGCTCCTACAACTCAAGCGCTATAATCCGCACGGATAACTCACGTGCTGCATAGACAACTCATGTTCTATTGTATCATATCAAGATCTGCACGGACAACTCACGTGCTACCATATCATATCAGAATCCATATGGACAACTCACGTGCTAAGGTACAACATCATGATTCGCACGGACAACTCACATGCTACGGAATCTATACCTCACAAATAGTCCCTCGACCTCACTCAGTCATGAACCTCTCTAGTCTCACAGCCCTCATTAATGAAAGGGAATCAGCCCAAATCAAAATGACTATACTGCACTAGCAGCGAATAATAGATATTGAGGTAAAAAATATATCAGAAATGATACGACTGAGTATAACAATAATAAGAAGGTACATAGCCTAAGCATGATTTCTAACATAAAAGACAATCAAACTTGTTATAAGACAAGGAATACATGTAAGAACAAAAGGCTATTCGACTTTACAGTCTCACGGGATGGACCAAGTCACAATACCTCACGGTGTAAGCTGACACGCCTGTCACCTAGCATGTGCATCACCTCCAAATAGTAACATCATACCAAACTCTAGGTTTCATACTGTAACTACCCGGGCGATTGTTCTGAGAGTTATAGCCTTGTTTCCCCTATTTCTGCTTCTTTATGAGTTATTCAGTTGTACTGTGTTGTATCGGGTTGGTTAGTTCGGGTCCGGAGTGGCTTCAGAGTGGAAAGAGACACTTAGTCTCCTATTTAGAAGTTTAAGTTGAAAAAGTCAACCGGATGTTGACTTATGAGTAAACGACGTCGGATTGGGATTTTTATTCGTTCGGATAGCTCTATTAGGTGATTTTGGACTTCGTAGCATGTCCGTAATGTTATTTGGAGGTCCGTGGTAGAATTAGGCTTGAATTGGCGAAAGTTGGAAATTTGGCTGTTTTGGTCAGCATTGGAAAATTAGATATCGGGGTCAGAATGGACTTCCGAAAGTTGGAGTAGTTTTGTAGTGTCATTTGTGACGTGTGTGAAACAGTTGAGGTTATTCGGACGTGGTTTGGTAGGTTTCGGCGTCGTTTGCTGAATTTGGAAGTTTAGAAGTTCTTAGGCTTGAATCTGAGGTTGATTTGGTGTTTTGATGTTGTTTTGAAAGTTCCGAAGGTTCGATTAAGTTGGTATGTTGGTATGTGACTTGTTGGTATTATTGGTTAAGGTCCCGAGGGCCTCATGTGTGTTTCGGGTGGTTAACGGATGTGGTTTTGGAGTTGAGAGTTGCAGATTTTCTGGTTTTTGGACTTCTGGTGTTTTTCTGCACCTGCAGATGGGTAGTCGCAGGCACGAGGTCGCAGGCACGGAGGGAAGGTGCACAAATGTGGAAATATGGAAGCTGAGGGTCGAGCGCAAGTGTGCATGCTTGGCCGCACCTGCGAGCCCGTAGGTGCGAGGCATAGGGCGCATGTGCGAAAGTTGGGGACTTAAGTGAAATACGCAGGTGCGGTCCCGCAGGCGCGAAGAATATGCTGCAGGTGCGAAAAGCCTGGGCAGAAGGTATATATTGCACACTTCGCGAATTTTGGTTCATTCTTTACCATTTTTATTCAATTTTGGAGCTTTTGGGAGTGATTTGAAGAGGGATTCAAGGGTTTTTTTATTGAGGTAAGTCATTTGAGCCCAAATAGTCGTGTTTATGGTAATTTCCCGTGGTTTAATCATGTAAGTAGTAGAAATTAGGGGTGAAAATGAGGGGATTAGGGCTTCGGAATTAGAGAGTTTGATTTGGGGATTTAAGGGACCAAATGAGGCCGGATTTTGATAAATTTTGTATGGTTGGACTGTTGGGTGAGTGGGATTTCTAGTTTTGTAAATTTTATCGGGTTTCGAGATGTGGTCCTTGGGCCCGGGTTTGAGTCGATTTCAGGATTTTAGGCTAATTTGATAGTTTTTCTTGTGGAATTCATTCTGGTAGCGTATATTGATTGTAATATACTGATTTTGAATATATTTGGAGCATTTGGAGGACGAACGAGAGGCAAGAGCATCACAGGATAGAGATTTGACAAATTTGAGGTAAGTAACGATTGTAAATCTAGTCCCGAGGGTATGAATCCCCAGATTTTGTATCATTTTACTATTTTGGGGTGACGCACATGCTACGTGACGGGCGTGTGGGCATGCACCGTTGGGGATTGTGACTTGGTTCGTCCCGTAGAAATTGTAGAGTTGCATATTTAGTTGAAACTATATAATACCTATGTGTTTTAGAAAGAGTTTCTTTAAATTGGGATGAATGCCATGTTTAGGCCTTGTGCCAGTACTGTGTGGACCCTCAGGGACCTTTTTCTTTCTATCCTCTTACTATTCTCGATTGAAAATCTATAGTCATCGTTATACCTGTTTACTGCATAACTCAGATTATTACTCTGTTTTGATGCATATAAATGTTGTTTTGGGATGAGTTCCCTGTTTTTACTGAAAGCGCGAGTTGCTTGTGAGGTTAATGACTGAGTGAGGCCGAGGACCTGAGTTGTGAGGATATTTATGGGATTGGGCTGCACGCTGCAATATGTTTGATATAGGCCGAGGGCTTGAGTGATTTATGCCATGATTTGGCTTGATATAACGCTTGGGCTGAAGCAGCCCCTCCGGAGTCTAAACACACCCCCAGTGAGCGCAGGTACCTACTGAGTACGAGTGCCAAGTTCCGAGAGCCGAGTGACTGGGAGGCACGAGTGATTGTAAGGTATGTCCGATGGGCTGTTTATGAGTGACTGTGAGGCTTTCCCAAGGGGTTGTATATGAGTGATGTTTTGCCCGAGGGGATGTTTATGATTTCATCATTTTTGCTCACCTTTGCATTGAGCCTCTGTTGAAACTGTTGAAAAACATCTTCAAATGATTTTTACTGAAAACTGGGTTTTAAATGAGATGATTTGACTCAAATACTGATTTGAAAGCATGTTGTATTTTACAGAGAATTCATTATGTGGGTTTTATGTGTTTTTACTGCTCGCCACTACTGCTCAGTCTTATTTACTGTTGTTACTTACTGAGTTGGCGTATTCACGTGACTCCCTGCACCTTTTGTGAAAATCCAGGTGTTTTTGGACATGGTAGCGAGTGTTGAGTTCATCCGTCGTGGATCTATCGGAGTTGGCAATATAGCTTCCTGGCGATCGCAGCCCTGCTCTTCTCCCTCCTATCTTCCTGTAGGGATTTTAGATGTTTTCCAAACTGTATTAGTCTCAATATTTTAGACACACGTTGTAGACGCTCATGACTAGTGACACCCGATGTCGGGCCTTTCTTTCCGCATTTTCTTTTATTTGAATTTCTTAATGAAAGTTTTATTGTTAAATAGCTTGAAATTATTTCTGAAATGAAATATTGCATCATTTTTCGTAAAGAGTCGGCTAGCCTAGTACCACGATAGGCGCCATCAGGACATGGTAGTTTGGGTTGTGACAAGTTGGTATCAGAGCTTAGGTTACATAGGTCTCACAAGTCATGAACATGTTTAGTAGAGTCTTGCGGATCGGTGTGGAGACGTCCGTACTTATCTTCGAGAGGCTGCAGAACCCTTAGGAAAAATCTCACATTCTTGAATTCTTGTCGTTCGAATCCATTGATTCTGGTAACTAAACTTCTATTGTTTCATTCTCTCACAGATGATGAGGACCCGCACTACCAGATAAGGTGACCAACCACCGGTACCACCAGTAAAGCCTGCGAGAGGCCGAGGCCGCAGTCGAGGACGTGGTAGGGGTAGGGGTGCAGCCCGCGCAACAGCTGGGTCAGTACCTGTAGAGCCTCGCTCTAAATTAGGTCCCAGACGCAAATGCTTTAGCAGGACCAACTCAGGCACCCTCTGTGCTTATTGTGATTCCTGGCCTTCAGGAGGACCTAGTTAAGATCTTATCAATGTGTACTAGCCTTGCTCAGGCGGTCTTAATTACTACGACCTCAACCGCTTCTCAGGCTGGGGGAGGCACTCAGACTCCCGCCGCCTGCATGCTGGAGCAGGTTGTTCAGGGACTTCAGACACCGGGGGCACCACCAGGCCAGCCGGTTGCAACTGCTCAAGACTATGTAGTTCCTGTTATGCCTGAGTATAAGCAGCGTAGATTGGAGAGGTTTGGGAGACTCTAGCATGCGTCGTTCAGTGGTGCTGAGGGTGAGGATGCGCATGGTTTCTTAGACAAGTGTTAGAGGATGCTTCAGACGACAGGTATTCTTGAGATCAACGAGGTCTCATTCACTACTTTCCAGTTCTCTGGGCTGAATTTAGTTGGTGGGGGGCTTACGAGAGGCATAGGCGGGTTGGCGTAGCACCCCTTACTTGGAAGCAGTTCTCCGTTCTATTTCTGGAGAAGTCTGTACCTGAGTCCCGCATAGAGGAGCTACGCAGGCAGTTTGAGCAGCTTCGACAAGGTATGTCTGTTACATAGTATGAGATGCGATTCTCCGAGTTGGCCCGTCATGCGGTCTGGTTGGTTTCCATAAACCGAGAAAGGATCAGGAGGTTTATAGATGACCTCGATTTTCAGCTTCAATTGCTTTTGACCAGAGAAAGAGAGAGTGTTTGGTGCTACTTTTGATGAGGTTGTTGACATTGCTCGACAGATTGAGATGGTTCGTGATCACGATAGGAGTGAGAGGGAGGCTAAGAGGCCTCATGGACAGGGTGAATTCAGTGGTGCTCCAGATGGGGGTCAGTTTCAGCACGGCAAAGGCCGTCTATTCAGAAATGCTCAGTCAGCTCGCCCAACTCATCGTGGTGCATTATCAGGGCATGGTTCACACAGTTATCATCATGGCCACTCATCATTTAGTTCCCCCTCACCCTAGAGTTTGTCTCGTGCTTCATCACTTTAGGGCTCCTCCATGCTAGGCTCTTCTACTAGTTATCCCGGTGCAAGGGGTTCCCTTCAGTCCCCGTCCCCCACACCAGGGAGTTGTTTTGAGTGTAGGGTTTGGTCATATGTGGAGGCAATGTCCTCATCATCATGGGGGTTCATCTTAACAGAGGAGTCAGCCATCGACTTCAGCTCCAGTTACTTCACCACCCGCCCAACCAGCTAGGGGTCGCCCTAGAGAGGGAGGTCGATCAGGCCCGTTTCCATGCACTACCAGCCAGACCAGATGCTATGGCTTCAGATGTCGTGATGACATGTATTGTTTCAGTCTGTCACAAGGATGCCTCCGTATTATGTGACCCTGGTTCCACATATTCATATGTTTCCTCGTATTTTTCTCATTTTCTGGATATGCCCCATGAGTCTTTAGTTTCATTTGTTCATCTATCTACTCCTGTGGGCGATACTATTGTTATGGACCGCGTATATCGGTCATGTGTGGTGACTATTAAAGGTCTGGAGACCCGAGTATATCTATTGTTGCTCAGTATGGTTGACTTCGATGTGATATTGGGCATGTATTAGATATCTCCATGTCATGTTGTTCTAGATTGTTACACTAAGACCGTGACCTTAGCTATGTCGGGATTCCCGAGGGTTGAGTGGAGCTGTTCTATAGATTATGTACCGAGTAGGGTGATTTTCTACTTGAAGGCTCAGCGTATGGTTGAGAAGGGTTGCCTATCTTATTTGGCTTTTATGACGGATGTCAGTGCAGAAACTCCTACTATTGATTCTGTTCCAGTGGTCCGTGATTTTTCGGATGTGTTTCCTGCAGACCTGTCGGGATGCCGTCTGACAGTAGGGGTGGGCATCAGTCGGTTCGGTTGTGAATGTTATTGGTTCAGCATATCGGTTATCGGTTTATAAATATGTTAAACAGATAACCGAACTGATATGATATTGGTTATCGGGTTTCGGTTAGTCGCTTATCGATCCTTATCGATTTGGTTATCGGTTTTTCATATTTTTATTATAGAAATTGTGGTCATATTGTTAAGAGAAAGGAATCGAACTTTTGCTCTTAAGAAAAAAGGGATTAAATTTCACCTTTAGAAAAGAAAACTTTCTTTCATTTGAAAATCCCAATGAATGATCTCAATTTTCGAAGTTATAAATTAGTAGGAGTAAGGAATAAGACATTCAACAATCTAATCTTACTAACAATCTCACTCCGGGCGGCCATAATTCACAAAAAATTAATAAAATAGTAATCATGTAAATGCTAAAAAATCAATGCAATAAAATAAACAAACAAAAAAACTGAAAATCTGAACAATTAATTCTATAAAGTTAAAATAAAAATCTTAACTGAAGAATTAAGATGAGAAATTCAAAAAAGTTTAAAACTTACCTTAAGGATCAAGGTCTGAAGATGAAGAGTAACTGCCGAGAGAATTGAGAGAATGAGAGAACGAAGCCATAAGGTGGCTTTATATACTTAGTGGGTACAATTATAATTTTGTTAAATCTTATTAGGCTATTGGTTAAACCGTTAATAAAATTGGCAAATCGAGACCCGAACCGATAACCCAATAGTTAAAGTACATTAAACCATCATTAGACTATTTACCCAATAACCCGATACAGATAACCCAATAACATTTTATCGGTTATACCCGATATATACCACGCCCTACCTGACAGGGATATTGACTTTGGTATTGATTTGGTGTCAGGCACTCAGCTCATTTCTATTCCACCGTATCTTATGGCATCGGCGAAGTTGAAGGAATTGAAAGAACAGCTTCAGAAACTCCTAGATAAGGGGTTTATTCGGCCTAGTGTGTCACTTTGGGTTGCACCGGTTTTATTTGTGAAGAAGAAGAATGATGGTTCCATGAGGATGTGCATTGATTACATGCAGTTTAATAATGTCACAATTAAGAACAATTATCTTTTGCCTCGTATTGATGATTTATTTGACTAGCTTCAGGGAGCGAGGGTGTTCTCTAAGATTGATTTGAGGTCCGGGTATCACCAGTTGAAGATTCGAGATTCGGATATTCTTACGACAACTTTCAGGACCCGTTATGGCCACTATGAGTTCTTGGTGATGTCTTTTGGGCTGACCAATGCCCCAACATCGTTCATGCATTTGATGAATAGTGTATTCTAGCCGTATTTAGACACATTCGTTATTGTACTCATTGATGACATCCTGGTGTACTCTAACAGCCAGGAGGAGCATGCTCAGCATTTGAGGATTGTACTACAGAGATTGAGGGATGGGAAACTTTATGCAAAGTTCTCTAAGTGTGAGTTTTGGCTCAGTTCAGTAGCATTCAGGTGGTGTCTAGTGAGGGTATTCAGGTGGATCCAAAGAAGATAGAAGCGGTGCAGAGTTGACCCTGACCGTCCTCAGCCACAGAGATTAGGAGCTTTCTTTGTTTGGTGGGTTATTACCGTCGCTTTGTGGAGGGATTTTCATCTATTGCTTCGCCCTTGACCAAATTGACCCAAAAGGGTGCTCCATTCAGGTGGTCGGATGAGTGTGAGGAGAGCTTTCAGAAGCTCAAGACTGCTTTGATCACAACTCCAGTGTTAGTTCTGCCATCAGCTTCAGGTTCTTATACCGTGTATTATGATGCCTCGAGGATATGCATTGGTTGTGTTTTGATGTACAAGGGTAGGGTGATTGCCTATGCCTCGCGCCAATTGAAGACCTATGAGAATAATTATCCAGTACATGATATTGAGTTAGCATCCATTATTCACGCCTTGAATATTTGGCATCATTATCTGTATGGGGTTCATTGTGAGATTTATACTGATCACCAGAGTCTGCAACATCTGTTTAAGCAGAAGGATCTTTATTTGCGTCAGCGGAGATGGTTGGAGCTTCTTAAGGACTATGATATCACTATTCTGTACCATCCAGGGAAGGCCAATGTGGTGGCCGATGCTTTGAGTCGCCGGGCAGAGAGTTTGGGGAGTTTAGCTTATCTTCCAACACTAAAGAGACCTCTGACATTGGATGTCCAGGCCTTAGCGGGTCAGCTTGTGAGATTGGATATTTCGGAGCCTAGTCGGGTATTGGCTTGCGTGGTATCCAGGTCTTCTCTTTATGAACGTGTTAGGGAGAATCAATATGATGAGCCTACTTACTCGTTCTTCAGGATAGGGTTCGGAGAAGTGATGTTAGGGATCTGACTATTGGTGATGATGGGGTGTTGAGGATGCAGCGCTGGATATGTGTGGGGGCTTCAGGAGTTGATTATTGAGGAGGCCCACAGCTCGATGTATTCCATCTATCTGGGTGCTGCGAAGATGTACCAAGATTTGAGACAACACTATTGGTGGAGGCAGATGAAGAATGATATAGCTGGTTTTGTAGCTCGATGTCTCAACTGTCAGCAGGTTAAGTATGAGCATCAAAGATCGGGTGGATTGCTTCAAAGATTAGATATTGCAAAGTGGAAGTGGGAGCGGATCACCATGGACTTTGTAGTTAGGCTCCCACGGACTTCGAGGAAGTTTGATGCTATTTGGGTTATTGTGGATCGGCTGACCAAGTCCGCACACTTCATTCCTCTGGTACTACTTACACTTCAGAGCGGTTAGTTGAGATTTATATTCGAGCGATTGTTAGCCTGCATGGTGTCCTAGTTTCCATCATTTCCGATAGAGGTACTCAGTTTACATCGCAGTTTTGGAGGACCGTGCAACGAGAGTTGGGTACTCTGGTTGAGTTGAGCACAACTTTTCACCCTCAGACAGACGGGCAGCCCGAGTGCACTATTCAGATATTGGAGGACATTTTTTGCGCATGTGTCATTTACTTTGGGGGTTCATAGGACCAGTTTCTTCCACTCGCAGAGTTTGCATATAATAATAGTTATTAGTCGAGCAATCAGATGGCCCCGTACGAGGCTTTATATGGGAGGTGGTGTAGATCTCTGGTTGGATGGTTTAAGTTGGGTGAGGCTAGGCTCTTGGGTACATACTTGGTTCAGGATGCTTTAGATAAGGTGAAATTGGTTCCGGAGCGGCTTCGCACTGTGCAGTCTAGGCAGAAGAGTTATGCGGACAGAAAGGTCCGTGATGTGTCATTTAAGGTTAGGGAGAAGGTCTTGTTGAAGGTATCACCCATGAAGGGTGTTATGAGGTTTGGGAAGAGGGGCATGAGCCCACAGTTCATTGGCCCTTTGTGGTATTTCAGAGGATAGGAGAGGTGGCTTATAAGCTTTCCTTGCTACCTAGTTTGTCGAGTGTGCATCCAGTATTTCATGTTTCCATGCTTCGGAAGTATGTTGGCAGTCTGCCCCATGTTTTGGACTTCAGCACGGTTCAGTTGGAGGGTGATATGACTTATAATTTGGAGCCGGTGGCTATTTTGGATCGGCAGGTTCGAAAGATGAGGTCAAAGGACATAACTTTAGTGAAGGTGCAATGGGGAGGGCAGCCTGTGGAGGAGGCCACCTAGGAGACCGAGCGGGATATGCAGAGCATATATCCACACCTATTTGAGACTCCAAGTATGTTTCTAGACTCGTTCGAGGATGAACGTCTGTTTAAGAGGGGGGGGATGTAACGTTCCGAGAGTTATAGCCCCATTTCCCCCATTTCTGCTTCTTTATGTGTTATTCAGCTGTATTGTGTTGTATCGGGTTGGTTGGTTCGGGTCCGGAGTGGAATAAGACACTTAGTCTCCTATTTAGAAGTTTAAGTTGGAAAAGTCAACTGGATGTTGACTTATGAGTAAATGACCTCGGATTGGGATTTTGTGGTTCGGATAGTAATGTTAGGTGATTTTGGACTTAGGAGCGTGTCCGGAATGTAATTTGTAGGTCTGTGGTAGAATTAGGCTTGAATTGGAAAAAGTTGGAAATTTGGCGGTTTTGGTCGCATTGGAAAATTATATATCAGGGTCGGAATGGAATACCGAAAGTTGGAGTAGTTTCGTAGTGTCATTTGAGACGTGTGTGCAAAATTTGAAGTTATTCGGATGTGATTTGGTATTATTCGGCCTCCTTAGCAGAATTTGGAAGTTGAGAAGTTCTTAGTCTTGAATCTGAGGTTGATTTGGTATTTTGATGTTGTTTTGGGTGTTCCGAAGGTTCAACTAAGTTTGTATGTTGGTATGTGACTTGTTGGTATTATTGGTTGAGGTCCCGAGGGCCTCGGGTGTGTTTCGAGTGGTTAACGTATATGGTTTTGGAGTTGAGAGTTGCAGATGTTCTGGTTTTTGAACTTCTGGTGTTTTTCCGCACCTGCGGATGGGGAGCCGCAGGTGCGAGGTCGCAGGCGTGGAGGGAAGGTGCGCAAATGCGGAAATTTGGAAGCTTAGGGGCGAGTGCAAGTGCGCAGGCTTGGCCGCACCTACGAGCCCGCAGGTGCGGAAACTGTGGACTTAAGCGAAATGCGCAGGTGCGCCACTTTGACCGGAGGTGCGGTCCCCCAGGCACGAATAATACGCAGGTGCGAAAAGACTGGGCAGAAGGTATATATTGCACACTTCTCGTTTGGTTCATTCTTCAACATTTGTATTCGGTTTTGGAGCTTTTGGGAGTGATTTAAAAAGGGATTTAAGGGGGTTTTCATTGAGGTAAGTTATTTGAGCTCTAATACTCGTGTTTATGGTAATTTTCCGTGGTTTAATCATGTAATTAGTAGAAATTAGGGGTGAACAATGAGGGGATTAGGGCTTGGAAATTGGAGTGTTTGAAGGACCAAATGAGGTCGGATTTTTATAAATTTGGTATGATAGGACTCGTGAGTGAGTGGGCTTTCTAGTTTTGTAAATTTTATCGGGTTTTGAGACGTGGTCTCGGGGGCCGAGTTTGAGTCGATTTCGAGATTTTTGGCTAATTTGATAGTTTTTCTTGTGGAATTCATTCCGGTAGCATATATTGATGGTAATATACTATTTTTGAATATATTCAGAGCATTTGGAGGCCGAGTCGAGAGGCAAGAGCATCGCGGGTTAGAGATTTGACTGGTTTGAGGTAAGTAACGATTGTAAATCTAGTCCTAAGGGTATGAATCCCCGGATTTCGTATCATTTTACTATTTTGGGGTGACACACATGCTACGTGACGGGCGTGTGGGCATGCAATGTTGGGGATTGTGACTTGGTCTGTCTCGTAGCAACTATAGAGTTGCATATTTTGTTGAAACTATATAATACCTATGTGTTTTAGAAAGAGTTTCTGTAAATTGGGATGAATGCTATGTTTAGGCCTTGTGCTAGTACTATTTGGACCCTCAGGGACCTTTTTCTTACTATCTTCTCACTGTTTTCGATTGAAAATCTATACTCAGTCATGGTTATACCTGTTTACTACATAACTAAATTTTATTACTCTGTTTTGATGCATATAAATGTTGTTTTGGGTTGAGTTCCCTATTTTTACTGAAAGCCCGAGTTGCTTGTGAGGTTTATGATTGAGTGAGGTCGAGGGCCTGATTTGTAAGGATATTTATGGGGTTAGGCTGCACGCTACAACATGTTTGATATAGGCCGAGGGCCAGAGTGATTTATGCCATGATTTGGCTTGATATAGCGCTTGGGCTGAAGGAGACCCTCCGGAGTCTGTACACACCCCCAGTGAGCGCATGTACCTACTGAGTACGAGTGCCGAGTGCTGAGTTACTGGGAGGCACGAATGATTGTGAGGTATGCCCAAAGGGCTGTTATGAGTGATTTTGAGGTATGCCCAAGGGGCTGTTTATAAGTGACTGTGAGGCTTGCCTGAGGGGTTGTATATGAGTGATGTTTTGCCCGAGGGGCTGTTTATGATTTCATCATTTTTGCTCACCTTTGCATTGAGCCTCTGTTGAAACTGTTGAAAAACATCTTTAAATGATTTTACTGAAAACTAGGTTTTAAACGAGATGATTTGCTTCAAATACTGATTTGAAAGCATGTTATATTTTACTGAGATTTCATGATGTGGGTTTTATGTATTTTTACTACTCGTCACTACTGCTCAGTCTTTATTTATTGTTTTTACTTACTGATTTGGCGTACTCACATTACTCCCTGCACCTTGTGTGCAAATCCAGGTGTTTCTGGATGTGGTAGCGAGTGTCGATTTCATCCGTCGCGGATCTATCGGAGTTGTCAATGTAGCTACCTGGCGATCACAACCTTGCTCTTCTCCCTCCTATATTCCTGTAGTGATATTCGATGTTTTCCATACTGTATTAGTCTCAGTATGACACATGTTGTAGATGCTCATGACTAGTGACACTCCATGTCGGGCCTTTCTTTCCGCATTTTCTTTGATTTGAATTTCTTATGAAAGTTTTATTGTTAAATAGCTTGAAAGTTATTTTTGAAATGAAATATTGCGTCATTTTTGGTAAAGAGTCGGTTGTACTAGTACCACGATAGGCGCCATCACGACATGGTAGTTTGGGTCGTGACAGTTACCCTCAAGACAAGATTTATGACTGTTACTTACCTCAACTGCGCAAAAATCCTACTCGAAATGGCCTTGCCTCTCGAATCTTTATCCAAATGCCCCTAATCTAGCCACAAACAATACGAAATAATCAATATATGCTAAAGGGATCAATTCCACAAGAAAACTTCTAAATTATAACCCAAATCTGAAATCGGTCAAACCTGGCCCCTGGACCCACGTCTCGAAATTCGATAAAATCACAAAACCCAAAAGCTCATTCGCTCACGAGTGTAGCCATACTAAATTCATCAAAATCCGACATCATTCGGTCACCCAAATCCCCAAATGCACTCTCCAATTCCCAAGCTCTAAACCCCTAAATTTCACTTCACAATCTTGCTAATTAGGTGGGGAAATCAGTGGGGAAACAAGATTTATGATCCAAAACGAGTTCACGAAGCTTACCTCAATAATCCCCTCGAAAATCTCTTCCAAAATCGTGTAAGTCCGAGTCTCAAAATTTGGAAATAAGACCAAAATCACGAACTCTTGCTTTTTAAGCTTCTGCCCAGACTTTTTGCACCTGTGGACCCCCTGTCGCATCTGCGACGCAGCACCTGCGATGCCGCACATGCAGAAATACCATCGCAGGTGCGGATTCCACTTAAAATCCCAGGCTCCGCTCCTGTGTCTCCAGGACCGCATCTGCGACTATCGCAGGTTCGAGAATCCATCGCACCTGCGACTCTCACTCGTACTTTCGCCCATCTGCTCGCTTTTGCGACCCTTGCAGGTACGGGAACATCTTCGCACCTACGACTTCTGCCCAGCTCATCCTTGGCCGCTTCTGCGGTCTCGCATCTGCGGTTCTCACTTCGCAGGTGCGGTTACACCAGTAGCAGCAACACTTCAGCTACAATTCCTCAACTCAAATCAAGTCGTTAACCACCCGAAATCACATTAAGTCCCCCGAGACCTCAACTAAACATACCAACAAGTCCTATAACCCGATACAAATTAGTCGAATCCTCAAACCACCGCAAATAACATCAAAAACACCGATTACACCCGGATTCAAGCCTAAAGAACTTCTAAACTTCTGAATTCTGCAAAAGACGGTAAAACCTATCTAACCACGTCCGATTGACCTCAAAATTTGCACACAGATCCTAAATGACACCACGAACCTACTCCAACTTCTGGAAATCCAAAATTCCAACTTTCGCCAATTCAAGCCTAATTCTATTACGGACCTCCAAATCACATTCCGGAGGCGCTCCTAAGTCGAAAATCACCTAACGGAGCTAACGGAACCATAAAATTTCAAATCTAAGACCGTTTACTCATAAGTCAACATCCGATCGACTTTTCCAACTTAAACTTCCAAATAAGAGACTAAGTGTCTCAATTCACCCCGAAATCACTCCGATCCGAACTAACCAACCCGACAAGACATATAATAGTGTGAAGCACAAAAGAAGCAGAAAATGAGGGAAACATGGCTATGACTCTTGAAACGACCGGCCATGTCGTTACATTTCTGGACTATAATTTCTATGTTAAACTTTTTTAATATTTAAGTTTAAAATTAAAAAAAAATTCTATATTAATTTGTCATCAAAAATATGTGTAAAGGTTTAATAAAACTAATTTCATAAGAATCCTCTGTATTGGTAATATATTATCGCTCCATAATGTCCAATACCGAAAAAATAAAGTAATGCTAAATGGAGTGCGTAAGGCATTGAAATTGAAATTGAAAAAAAAAATCTTCACGATAATATATTTTTATATTATATTCGAACTACTTCCCTATTCAAGTAATATTTTTTTATTATTAATTTTTGGATAATATTAAAAAATATACCCATTTATTTTTAAACAACTAAGAAAATATTTAAGAATATAAATATGTGAGAAATAAAAAGAAAAATAGTTGTAAGAGTCAATACCACTAACGATTCTAAATTGGAATGCCAGATCGATCTTTTTACTCTTCGAAAATAAAATTTATGGTGGATAAAATTATAATTAAAATTAAATATTCAAAACAAGAGATGAATTAATATTAAGAATCTGAATCAGCATAAAATAAATTAATTTTTATGTTATGACCAAATAGTTAAATTCTTTAATTAATTATTTAGCAAGAGAATCCATTTCAATTATTTTTTAAATTTATCATATGAGTAAAATCATTTTTCAAGTTAAAAAAAGTCTTAGGATGGATAAATTATTCCATAAAAAGAGAGTTGGTTATTAAAAAATAATTAAACACAAAGTAAAAAAAGGTTAGTATAGTATTAAGAATAAAAGATTTATACAAGTGCATGAGGAAGCACAATCAGAGCTAAATGCTGAACAAGAACAAGCTTTCAAGACTATATTATAAAGAGTCGGCTCTGGTATTGTAGGACTATTCTTTGTAGATGCCTCCGACGGAATCGAAATAATATTTCAATAGAATGAATTACTTGCAAATGTTCGATCAAGAGGCATGTACTATTAGCAATAATAACTAGTGGTGTACCAACGACTATTTTATTATGAGGTCAAACAAATCACTTTAGATTTGATATACCTTTTCAAACAACTGAAATAACCATTTCAATTATTAAAAGTAGATCAAAGGTGCTAAATTTCAAAGGAAAGCAAAATTGATAATATGCGATGAAGCGCTTATGGCTAAGCATCAAACGATCGATACAATTGACCAGATTTTTAGTATATACATTGCATATCTGTGATGAAATGATAGGTCATCTCATGTTTTGAAACCGAATTCTGTGATCTGAAGCCTTAAAAATCATGTTTTAGCCTTCCTCAATTTGCATGCGCAGTCCGGGTGCCTTTCTGAAAAGCTTTTATGTTAAAAAGTGAGAAAAGTAAGAATTTTTGCCTAAAACTCAATTTGAGTTGACTTCGGTTAATATTTTTAGTAAACGGACTTGGATTCATATTTTGACAGTCCCGATGGGTCCGTACTGTGATAAGGAACTTGGGCGTATGTCCGGAATCGAATTCGGAAGTCCTTGGCCCGAGATATCGGACTTTGTCGAAATTTGAAAGTTAAAGGCTAAATAAATTTGAAATGTTTAACCAAAATTTGACTTTTTGAATAACAAGTCTGTATTTGGGTTAAGGAACCCTGTATAGGTCCAATACTATATTTATGAATTGTCTGTGAAATTTGGTGAGAAACGGAGTTGGTTTGACGTGATTCGGGCATCCGGTTGTGAAAATCAAAGTTTCAAAGTTTTTTTTGAAATTTTCATTTGATTTGGTGTTCAATTTATAGTTTTAGGTGTTATTTTGGTATTTTGATCGATCGAGAAAGTTTATACGATGTTTTAGGACTTGTGTGCATGTTTGGTTTGGAAGCCCGAGGGTTCGGGTGAATTTCAGATAGGCTACGAAGTGAAAATTAGACTTAGAACATTGTTGGTGCTTCCGTTTCTGGAGCAGGCCTCTGATCTCGCAAATGCAAGATCAGGCATCGCATTTGCAACCTTTGAAGGTTTTGCATTTGCGAGCTATTCCTTGCACTTGCAAAGAGTGGTTGGGACTCATGATGTTCGCATTTGCGAACAACTCTTCGCAATTGTTAAGTGGGTCGGGGGAAGGCAGTGATCGCAAATGCAATCATATGGTCGCAATTGCGGAATGGTTAGGTTCACATTTGCGATTTTTTTTTTTGTATTTGTGATGATGGCAAGTAGGGGTGTTAAAAAAAACTGAAAATCCGTACCAAACCGAAAACTGAACCAAACCGACCAAAGAAATCGATACTTTTTAGGTTTGGTTTGGTTTTGGTTTTAAATTTAACAAACCGATCAAATTTGGTTTGGTTTTGGTTTTAATAAAAAATAATCGAAAAACCCCGAACCAAACGACTATAAAATTAGCTATTTAAATTTATTATTACACCTATATATATATATGTATATATGTAACGACCCAGTCGATCATTTTGAGAGTTAGCGCCCCGATCCCCTGATACCTTCTTCTCCCATGTCTATTTATGCTATTAGAACTTGTTGGAGCGTTGAGTGGTGTAATCCGGAGTGTTTTGGACACGTAGTCCATAAGTGTGGAATTTAGCTTTAGAAATTGGGCCGTAGTTAGAACTGTGTGAAGACGGATCCGGAATAGAATTTTGTCGACTCCGTTAGCTCCGTTGGGTGATTTCGGAGTTTGGAGCGTGTTCGGAATGTGCTTTCGAGGTCTGTTGTAGATTTAGGTTTGAATTGGCGAAAGTTAGAATTTTGGCAATTTCGGCCGATAGGTGAAATTTTGATATCGGGCTCGGAATGAAATTCCGAAAGTGACAGCAGGCCCATAATTTCATTTATGACCTGTGTGCAAAATTTGAGGTCATTCGGATAAGTTTTGACGTGATTCGGCATCGAACGTGGATTTTAGAAATTTCATATGTTCTTAGGTTTGAATTAATGCTTAATTCATGATTTTGATGTATGAGATGTGTTTTTAAGGCTCGACCAAGTTTGAATGAGGTATTAGGGTTGGTTGGTAGTTTTGGTTGAGGTCCCGGGGGCCTCGGGTGTGTTTCGGGTGCCCAAACGGGCATATTTTAGCCTAACTCTTTTGCTGGTTATTCTGGTTTTACAGCAACAGATGTTTGTTTATTGCGATCGCGTGAGTAAGTCCGCGATCGCGTAGTGTAAAGTTGTGACTGTCAGAAATTGTGCTTCGCGATTGCACAAGTCCAACCGCATTCGCAGTGTGTTGGGCAGTTAGTCTCCGCGATCGCACGCATGGGATCGCGATCGCATAGGGGACTTCAGGCATGGGGAAGATTTGATATTTGCTCTATGCGGTCGCGTGAATGCCAACCGCGATCTCGTAGCTTTGAGTATAGAAGGTCCGCGATCGCAAACCTAGTGTCGCGTTCGCATTGAAGAAAGTTAGGCGCGTGGGGGATGACCCTTCGCGATCGCGACTGTTTGACCGCGATCGCATAGAGGAAACACCTGGGCAGATTCATTAAAAACCCAATTCGAAGGTTTAAGCCTATTTTTCATATTTTCGAATTTGAGAGCACGGGAGGGGCGATTTTTGAAGACTTTTGCACCTGGGCAACTTGGGTAAGTGATTTCTACCCAACTTAGATCAATTTCCATGATTCCTAACTTAAATCTAGTCCTTAAAATTCGAATTTGGGTGAAATTTTTTGGGAAAAGTGGATAAACTTCATAGGCCGAATTATGGAGTTTTGATTGGGTTTTTGACATACGATTTGTGATACTCGTGAACCGGGCATACTATTTCCCAACCTTCTGTGAACTTTTCTTCTCTTATGAAATATTCTTATATGGTTAGACTCGTGAGTGAGCGAGTGTCCGGATAATATAATTTTTACCCGATTTCCAGACGTGAGCCCAGGGGACGTTTTGGGAAAATTTCCTTATTTCGCATATTTGCTTCGAATTCATTAGCTATTTTGATTCCTAAAAGTGTTATTTACATTATACAATCGAATTGATTAGATTTGGGGCAACCGGAGTCGGATAATGTGGCAAGAGCGTGATTTTGGGTTGAGTAGCGCAGCGAAGGTAAGTGGTTTGCTTAACTCTGTGTTGGGGACTTCCCCTTAGGTGGTTTTTGATATTGTTGTGTTATATGAGTGCCGTGTACGTGAGGTGACGAGTGCGTACACTGGCTATTTTTGCTAAAACTCTACTTTTTCCTTCCATGACATAAATCATTTATCCCTATTTCACTATTTCCTGTACAAACTGTGTAGTGTAGCTTAGGAATGAGCATGTCTACCTGTCTCACTTGCGTTACTCCTAATTACCGATATTTGTACCATGTATAGGTAGTTTTATCCGTATGTTGTCATGATTTCTTTCTGAACTATTCAATTACACTGTATCCTGTAATCATTGCATTGCATATTTAAATTGGGACTACGTACTAGATTTCGGGAGCTTTCCCCCTGTACTGTATCGAATATTTAAATTGGGACTACGTACTAGATTCCGAGAGCTTTCTTCCTGTACTACATCGCATATTTAAATTGGGACTACGGACTAGATTCCGGGAGCTTACCCCTTGTACTGCATTGCATATTTATTATTGAGATATATGGTGTGCTGAGCCGAGGGCTCTCTTTTACTATTTCTTCCAGTTTACCGGTTCTACTGTTTTACCTTGCTTATCATCTATATCTGTTTAGATTTTAATTGTTTTTACTATAAACATCCAGTAAAGCCTTAACCTGACCTCGCCACTACCTGCTGGGGTTAGGCTTGGCACTTACTGGGTACCAATTGTGGAGTACTCATGCCCTTTCATGTGCATGTTTTCCATGTGCAGATCCAGGTACCAGTACACAGCATTTTGGTTATGAGTACTTTAGCAGCTGCCAGGAGACCGCGAGGTAATTCTGCCGTGCCCGTAGAATCCTACGAGTCCCCTTCTACTCTAGTATAAGATTAGGAGACTTATATACATTTTCCTTATTTCAGTGTATAGAGTTACATTAGTAAAGAGCTTATGATCTTGTGACATTCCGGGTTCTGGGGAGTGAAAGTTGTAAATACCGAGCGACTGAGTTATATATTTTCTGTTTCCTTTCTATTTCTATTGTTATATTGCTTTATTTTCTGCATGTTTTAGGCTTACCTAGTCGTAGAGACTAGGTGCCATCACGAGACCGTTCGAAGGGTAATTCGAGTCGTGACAAGTTGGTAACAGAGCGTCTAGGTTCATAGGAGTCACAAATCACAAGCCGGTTTATTAGAGTCTCGCTCATCGGTGCGGAGACGTTCGTATCTATCTTCGAGAGGCTATGTAACTGTTAAGAACAATCATATTCTTTGGAATTCCTTATCGTGCGAGTTACTGTCATCAAAATTCTTAAACTCTATTCTATTCTTGCTTACAGATGGTGCACACTCGTACCGGACATACTGATGACCAGGCACTTGAGCCCCCAGCCAGAGCCGTCGGAGGCAAGGGCAGGGCCAGAGCCGTCGGAGGAAGGGGAAGGGGCAGAGGACGAGCACGCGGTGCAACCCGAGCACTGGCTAGAGCAGAGATGGAGGATCCCCCAGCAGCCACAGTTGGAGGGGCACAGGAGGTCCCTACTATTACTCCAACCCTCCAGGAGACATTGGCTCAATTTCTGAGTGCCTTTAATACTCTGTCTCAGGCGGGACTACTCCCGATAGCTCCAGCTACATCCCAGGCCGGGGAGGGGCACAGACTCCCGCAGCCTGTACTCTTGAGCAGAGGGTTCCTATTGGACAGGTTTAGTATATTCCTATGCCCCCAGCACCTCCAGCTCAGCATGAGACTAGAGTAGCTGCTTCTGAGGTAGAGCAGCTCCGAATTAAGAGGTACAAGAAGTACCACCCACCTGAGTTCAGCGGACTAGCTTCAGATGACGCCCTGGGTTTTCTTAAGGAATGTCATCGCATTCTCCGCAATATGGGTATTGTGGAGACGAGTGGGGTTTCTTTCATCGCTTTCCAGCTGAGGGGAGCATCTTATCAGTGGTGGGGTGCTTTTGAGCTGAGTAGTCCGGACGAGGCAACTTCACTTACCTGGGCTCAGTTCTCCAAGATGTTCTTACTTGAGTTTGTCCCTCAGAGCCTCAAGGATGCTTAGCGTGCAGAGTTTGAGCAGCTACGCCAGGGTACCATGACTGTGTCAGAGTATGCAGTCTGTTTCAGCGATCTGGCTCGTCATGCACCAGCTTTAGTTTCCACTGTCAGAGAGAGGGTTCGACGTTTCATTGAGGGGATCCACCCCAGTATTCGGACCAGTATGGCCAGAGAGCTGGAGACAAACATCACTTACCAGCAGGCCGTGAGTATTACCCGGAGTATTAAAAGTATGTTAGCCCGGGATAGGGAGAAGAGAGAGGCCAAGAGGTCTCGAGAGACTAGTCAGTTTTCAGGAGTTCGTACACCAGCAGCATGCTATGCTAGGGGTTTTGTGAGTCGCCCCATTTTTTTAGCTCTACCAGTAGCCAGCGGTATTCCAGCTTCTCCTAGACCTCATGAGCCTTATTATGCACCACCAGTATCTTATGTGCCCCCTGCTCGAGGTGCTATCACCGGCCAGTCCAGTAGGCTAGTTCAGGGTTAGCAGCAGCCCCCCTGTCCTCCGAGGGGTTATTTTGGGTGTGGTGACCCTCACCATGTGATCAGAGATTGCCTCAGAGCTAGGAGGGGTGCACCACCTCAGTCTTATCAAGCCCCACGTGCTCCACCGGGACCTCCAGCTATTCTTCCAGCCCCAGCTGCTACCCCACCTTCTCAAACAGCTCGTGGTGGTGGTCGGGGAGGTCGAGGTCGCCCTAGAGGGGGAGGCCAGGCCAGATATTATGCTCTTCCAGCCCGTTCAGAGGCCGTTGCTTCAGATTCGGTCATCACATGTATTGTCCCTGTTTTTCATAGGGATGCATCTGTATTATTTGATCCGGGTTCTACGTACTCATATGTATCTTCTTACTTTGCTTCACATTTGGGGATATCTTGGGATTCTTTGAGTTCCCCCATATATGTTTCTACTCTCGTGGGAGATTTTCTTGTTGTGGACCGAGTATATCGGTCGTGCTTGATTGTTATTAGTGGTTTTGAGACCAGGGCTGATCTGTTACTACTCAGTATGGTAGATTTCGATGTTATATTAGGCATGGACTGGTTGTCGCCCCACTATGCTATTCTTGATTGTCACGCCAAGACAATGACGTTGGCTATGCCAGGATTACCAAGGTTAGAGTGGAGAGGTTCCTTAGAGTATACTCCTCGCATAGTCATTTCTTTTCTTAAGGCTCAACGGATGGTTGAAAAGTGGTGTGATGCGTATTTGGCTTATGTGAGAGATGTTAGTGCTGAGACACCTACAGTTTAGTCAGTTCCAGTTGTGAGGGACTATCCTGATGTATTTCCAGCCGATCTTTCGGGTGTGCCGCCCGACAGAGATATTTATTTCGGCATTGACTTATTGCCAGGCACTCAGCCCATTTCCATTCCTCCTTATCGCATGGCTCCTCCTGAGTTGAAGGAATTGAAAGAGCAGTTATAGGAGTTTCTTGATAAAGGTTTCATTAGGCCTAGAGTATCACCTTGGGGTGCTCCGATATTATTTGTGAAGAAAAATGATGCTTCGTTGCGTATGTGTATTGACTACCGGCAGCTGAATAAGGTGACAGTGAAGAACTGGTACCCATTACATCGCATTGATGATCTATTTGACCAGTTACATGGTGCTAGGGTGTTCTCCAAGATTGATCTGCGTTCGGGTTATCATCAGTTGAAGATTCGGGAGCCGGATATCCCGAAGACTGCCTTCAGGACCAGATATGGCCACTATGAGTTCCTTGTTATGTCATTTGGGCTGACCAATGCCCCAACAGCCTTTATGCACCTGATGCACAACGTATTTTGGCCTTATATTGATACTTTCATCATCGTGTTCATTGATGACATTTTGGTATATTCTCGGTCCCAGGAGGATTATGAGCAGCATTTGAGGACCGTGCTTCATACTTTGAGGGAAAAGAAGTTGTATGCCAAATTTTCTAAGTGTGAATTTTGGCTTGATTCTGTGGCATTCCTAGGCCATGTGGTGTCCTCCGATGGGATCAAGGTAGATCCAAAGAAGGTGGAGGCGGTGCAGAGTTGGCGTAGACCGTCTTCAGCTACCGAGATCCGCAGTTTCCTCGGTTTGGCTGGGTATTATCGCCGTTTCGTGGAGGTATTTTCATCCATTTCAGCGCCGATGACCAGACTTGCCCAGAAGGGTGGCTCTTTCATATGGAATGAGGAGTGCGAGGAGAGCTTTCAGAAGCTCAAGACAGCCCTGACTACAGCTCTTGTGTTGGTATTGCCTACCAGTTCAGGGTCCTATACAGTCCATTGTGATGCTTCGAGGATTGGCCTGGGAGCGGTGTTGATGCAGGATGGTAGGGTGATTGCCTACCATCCAGACAGTTGAAGATTCATGAGAAAAACTATCCAGTTCATGATCTCGAGTTGGTAGTGATTGTTCACGCCCTGAAGATATGGCGTCATTATTTATATGGTGTTCCCTATGAGATATTCACGGATAACCGAAGTTTGCCACATATTCAGGCAGAAGGATCTCAATTTGCGCCAGCGTAGGTGGTTGGAGTTACTCAAGGATTATGACATCGCTATATTGTACCACCCGGGGAAGGCCAATGTGGTGGCCGATGCCTTGAGTCGCCGGGCGGAGAGTTTGGGGAGTTTGGCATATCTTCATGCATCTGAGAGGCCTCTAGCCTTAGATGTTCAGTCCTTAGCTAGTCAGTTCGTTAGATTGAATCTTTCAGAGCCTTTCCGGATGTTAGCTTGTGTGGTTGCTCAGTCGTCTCTTTATGACCACATCAGAGAGCGCCAATATGATGATCCCCACCTTCTGGTTCTTCAGGATAGAGTTCGGCGGGGTGATGCCAGGGATGTGACCATAGGTGATGATGGCGTGATGAGGATGTAGGGTCGTATATGTGTGCCAAATGTGGATGAGCTTCGGAAGTTGATTCTTGAGGAGGCCCATAGTTCGTGGTATTCCATCCACCCGGGTACCGCGAAGATGTACCAGGATCTGAGACAACACTATTGGTGGCGAAGGATGAAGAAGGATATAGTGGAGTTTGTAGCCAAGTGTCGCAACTCTCAGCAAGTCAAATGTGAGCATCAGAGACCGGGAGGGTTACTCCAGCAGATTGAGCTTCCAGAGTGGAAGTGGGAGCGGATCACCATGGATTTTGGGGTTGGACTTCCTCGAGCTTTGAGGAAGTATGATGCTATTTGGGTGATTGTGAATCGGTTGACCAAATCAGCCCATTTCATTCCAGTGTTGACTACGTATTCATTCGAGAGGTTGGCTGAGATTTATATCAGGGAGGTTGTTCGCCTCCACGATATTCCAGTATTTATCATTTTAGACAGGGGTACACAGTTCACTTCACGCTTCTAGAGAGCCGTTCAGCAGGAGTTAGGCACCAGGGTGGAGTTGAGTACAACCTTTCACCCTTAGAAAGACGGGCAGTCCAAGCGTACGATTCAGATTCTCGAGGACATGCTCCATGCCTGTGTGATGGATTTTGGAGGGTCATGGGATTGATACTTGCCTCTTGCCGAGTTTGCTTATAATAACAGCTACCAGTTCAACATTCAGATGGAGCCGTATGAGGCTTTGTATGGTAGGCGGTGCAGGTCTCCAGTGGGATGGTTTGAGCCAGGCGAGGCCCGATTGTTGGGTACAGATTTGGTCCAGGATCCCCTGGACAAGGTAAAGGTGATTCAGGAGAGACTTCGCACAGCTTAGTCCAGGCAGAAGAGTTATGCGGACCGGAAGGTTTGTGACTTGGCATTTATAGCTGGTGATCGGGTTTTGCTTTGGGTATCGCCTATGAAGGGCGTCATGAGATTCGGGAAGAAGGGTAAGCTGAGTCCGAGGTTCATTGGCCCTTTTGAGGTATTAAAGTGGGTTGGGAAGGTTGCTTATAAGTTAGACCTGCCTCCCAACCTAGCAGGAGTTCATCCGGTATTCCACGTCTCAATGCTCCGGAAATATCAAGGTGATCCGACTCATGTTTTAGATTTCAGCTCAGTCCAGTTGGACAAGGATCTATCATATTTTGAGGAGCATGTAGCCATATTGGACAAACAAGTCAGAAAGCTCAGGTCGAAGAATATTGTCTCAGTCAAGGTTCAGTGGAGGGACCATCCGGTCGAGGAGGCGACTTGGGAGAATGAGCAGGATATGCAGAGTCAATACCCTCATCTTTTCACAGCTTAAGGTATGTTTCTATACCCGTTCGAGGACGAACGATTTTCTTAAGAGGGGGAGAATGTAACGACCTGGCCGGTCTTTTTGAGAGTTAGCGCTCCTATCCCCTGATACCTGCTTCTCCCATGTCTATTTACACTATTAGAACTTGTCAGAGTGTTGAGTGGTGTAATCCGGAGTGTTTTTGGACACATAGTCCATAAATGTGGAATTTAGCTTTAGAAACAGGGCCGTAGTTAGAACTATGTGAAGACGGATCTGGAATGGAATTCTGTCGACTCCGTTAGCTCCGTTGGGTGATTTTGGGGTTAGGAGCGTGTTCAGAATGTGCTTTCGAGGTCTGTTGTAGATTTAGGCTTGAACTGGAGAAAGTTAGAATTTTGGCGATTTCGGCCGATAGGTGAAATTTTTATATCGGGATCGAAATGGAATTCCGAAAGTGACAGCAGGTCCGTAATTTCATTTATGACCTGTGTGCAAAATTTGAGGTCATTCGGATAAGTTTTGACGTGATTCAACATCAAACGTGGATTTTAGAAATTTCATATGTTCTTAGGCTTGAATCTATGCTTAATTCATGATTTTGATGTTATGAGATGTGTTTTTAAGGCTCGACCAAGTTTGAATGAGGTATTAGGGTTGGTTGGTAGTTTTGGTTTAGGTCCCGGGGGCCTCAGGTGTGTTTCAGGTGCCCAAACGGGCATATTTTGGCCTAAGTCTTTTGTTGGTTTTTCTGATTTTACAGCAGCAGATGTTTGTTCATTGGGATCGCGTGAGTAAGTCCGCGATCGCGTAGTGTAAAGTTGTGGCAGTCAGAAATTGTGCTTCATGATTGCACAAGTCCAACTGCGATCGTAGTGTGTTGGGCAGTTAGTCTCCGCGATCGCACGCATGGGATCGCGATGGCATAAGGGACTTCAGTCCTGGGGAAGATTTATTATTTGCTCTACGCGGTCGCGTGAATGCAAACCGCGATCACGTAGCTTTGAGTATAGAAGGTCCGCGATCACAAACACAGTGTTGCGTTCGCATTGAAGAAAGTTAGGCACGTGGTGGTTGACCCATCGCGATCGCGACTGTATGTCCGCAATCGCATAGAGGAAACACCTGTGCAGATTCATTAAAACCCCAATTAGAAGGTTTAAGCCTATTTTTCATATTTTCGAATTTGAGAGCTCGGGAGGGGCGATTTTTGAAGACTTTTGCACCTATGCAACTTGGGTAAGTGATTTCTACCCAACTTAGATCAATTTCCATGATTCCTAACTTAAATCTAGTCCTTAAAATTCGAATTTGGGTGAAAACTTTTGGGAAAAGTGCATAAACTTCATAGGCCGAATTATTGAGTTTTGATTGGGTTTTTGACATCCGATTTGTGAGATTCTTATATGGTTAGACTCGTGAGTGAGCGAGTGTCCGGATAATATAATTTTTACCCGATTCCGAGACGTGGGCTCGGGGGACGTTTTGGGCGAATTTCCTTATTTCGCGTATTGGCTTCGAATTCATTAGTTATTTTGATTCTTTAAAGTGTTATTTACATTATACAATCGAATTGATTAGATTTGGGCCACCCGGAGTCGGATAACGTGGCAAGAGCGTGATTTTGGGTTGAGTAGCACAGTCGAGGTAAGTTGTTTGCTTAACTCTGTGTTGGGGACTTCCCCTTAGGTGGGTTTTGATATTGTTGTGTTACATGAGTGTCGTGTACGTGAGGTGACGAGTGCGTACATGGGCTATTGTTGCTAAAACTCCACTTTTTCCTTCCATGACATAAATCATTTATCCCTATTTCACTATTTTCTATACTAACTGTGTAGTGTAGCATAGGAATGAGCATGTCTACCTGTCTCACTTGCGTTACTCCTAATTGCTGATTTTTGTACCATGTATAGGTAGTTTTATCCGTATGTTGTCATGATTTATTTCTGAACTGTTCAATTACACTGTATCCTGTAATCATTGCATTGCATATTTAAATTGGGACTATAGACTAGATTCCGGGAGCTTTCCCCCTGTACTGCATCGAATATTTAAATTGGGACTACGTACTAGATTCCGGGAGCTTTCCCCCTGTACTGCATCGCATATTTAAATTGGGATTCAGACTAGATTCTGGGAGATTTCCCCCTATACTGCATTGCATATATATTATTGAGATATATGCCGTGCTGAGCCGAGGGCTCTCTTTTACTATTTCTTCCAGTTTACCATTTCTACTGTTTTACCTTGCTTATCATCTATATCTGTTTAGATTTTAATTGTTTTTACTATAAACATCTAGTAGAGCCTTAACCTGACATCGTCACTACCTGACCTGGGTTAGGCTTGGCACTTACTGGGTACCAATTGTGGAGTACTCATGCCCTTTCCTGCGCATGTTTTCCATGTGCAGATCTAGGTACCAGTACACATCATTTTGGTTAGGAGTACTTTAGTAGCTGCCAGGAGACCGCGAGGTACGCCCGCAGAGTCCCATGAGTCCCCTTCTACTCTAGTATAGGCTTAGGAGACTTATATACATTTTCCTTATTTCATTGTATAGAGCTACATTAGTACATAGCTTGTGATCTTGTGACATTCTGGGTTTTGGGGAGTGAAAGTTGTAAAGGCCGAGCGGCTGAGTTATATATTTTCTGTTTCCTTTCTATTTCTATTGTTATATTGCTTTATTTTCCGCATGTTTTAGGCTTACCTAGTCGTAGATACTAGGTGCCGTCACGAGACCATTCGGAGGGTAATTGGGGTCGTGACAATATAGTTTCTATTATTTTATGGTACATATTTGTCATTTGTATTTATAGTCTAGTTTCTATTATAATAATCAAATTCTTTTCCTTCGAGTTTTATTTGTAGTTTTCTTGCTAAGTACAAGAATTCATTTCATGTTAAATAATCGATTTTAATTGAAAACTTAAATTATTCATCACTATTTGGGTCAATTATTATCAATATATCTTGGTATATGATAGATTTCTCAAAGAAAAATTAGTTTTATAGCGTTACGTTGAAAATGTAGTCACGTGGATATGCGTCTGGTAGTGTATGTCTCATATTTAAGAAAAAACCGAAAAACCGACAAAATTGAATTGATAAAAATCGACTTAATCGGTTTCGTTTGGTTCCAATATTTGAAAAACAAACTTACTTGGTTTGGTTTCTCTTTTAGGAAAAAACTGACCCAAACTGAACCATGAACACCCCTAATGGCAGGGATGTGGAAACCTTCGCATTTGCGAACCGCAGGTCGCAAATGCGACACCTGCAACTGATCAAAAGTGACTTAGACGGGATTTTTGGTTTTTTTCTCAAATGTTCAAAACCTAAAACCTTAGAGGCGATTTTTCCACCCGGGGGTTGACTTTTCCAAAAATAGCCTAAATTGAATTATTGCAATCGTGGGTAGTTCCTAAGGCTTATTTGAATCGTTTGGTTGGTAATTTGCTAGATTCTATTGGTCTAGAGGCTTGCTTGAGAGACAAAGTTGTGATTGAGCAGTGAGAGGTCCTTGGAGTGGGGTAAGTGTTGTGCCTAATCTTGATTTGAGGGAATTAGGA
This sequence comes from Nicotiana undulata, assembly GCA_005239495.1. Classification (NCBI taxonomy): domain Eukaryota; kingdom Viridiplantae; phylum Streptophyta; class Magnoliopsida; order Solanales; family Solanaceae; genus Nicotiana; species Nicotiana undulata. The sequence continues at coordinate 16,996 of ML282465.1, read as the reverse complement.
ACCCTTGGACTATTTTCTATGTGAATTCCATGTGAGGGGCGTATTTCTGAGGTGATGAGTACTTATGCGCCGCCAAATTATCTGTTTTCCCTGTTTTCCTGCTTCTCTTATATTATCTCCTTCCCTGTCTTAATTGTGGAATGCTCTAATTGTGTTCCCATGCCTAATTGCTATTTGTTAGACATTATTTCCTCCTGTTCATGATATGTGTTCTTCCCATAGTTTCATTATCTCCTATCATTTGCTTAGTTGGTTTATTGGTACCTTTTTGTTGTACATTCTGAATTAGTCTCGTTGGGTAGTATTTCTTATGTGAACTTTCATGGTGTACAAGTTTCCTATTTGTTTCGGTTTGTGTTTAAGTATTGTGAAGGGTTTTCGTGATTTGAGTTGCGAATTTACTGTGTATACTGAGCACTTGATGTTGATATGGTGGGATCGGGTTGCACACCACAACAAGTGGAATAAGAGTGATATATTGAGGTGGAATAAGGTTGAAACGACACTTTACGATGGGAACAGGTTGCACGCCGCAACAGGTACAATAAGGGTGGATTGTTTGGTGGAAGAAGGGTGAACTATGATTGTGTTAGTGTGATATGGTGGGATCAGGTTACACGCCACAACACTTCTATTTATATTCATTGTTGTTTATGCTATTATGAGGAAATAAGATAGTAATATGAGATGTACGGTGGGATCGGGTTGCGCGCCGCAACAACCTATGTGTTTATGTTTCTTGAGCTGTGTTAGCTTGTATTCTCTTTTGCACTTAAGGATTGGTAATTTCTGAACGCTGATGACTTATTTCCGGGAGTTGTAGTATTTCTTGCAATTTATTGCTTTATTCTATTCTGCATTTCTTATTCTGCTTTTATTATATATATACTATGTACATGCTGTAGTGTGAGTAAGCCGCCTTAGCCTCGTCACTACTTTATTAAGGTTAGGCTCGGCACTTACCAGTACATGGGGTCAGTTGTACTGCTACTGCACTCTACACTTCCTGTGTAGATTTTGGTGTTGGTCCGAGCTGATAGTGAGGTTAGCTGCTGGATTCATCCGATAGGAGACCCAAGGTAGATCTGCCAGCGTCCGCCAACCTTGGAGTCCCCTTTTAGACACTGCACTTTACTGTTTATCTCCTTTCAAAATAGTTGTCTTTCTTTAAGACTTTTACTTGTAGTAAATCTTAGAAGTTCGTGAATTGTGACTTCAAATATGGGTAGTAGCATATATACTGAGGTTGTTATAAGTTTGCGCACTCATTTTAACTCGTCATAGCTCATTTTCTGTTGTTTACTGAAATGTATAAGAATTGGCTTAATGTCCCTAACGTTGGCTTGCCTAGCAAGTGAAATGTTAGGCGCCATCACGGTCCCGGCGGTGGTAATTTAGGGTCGTGACAATACCGATGAACCATTTGGTGGAAAATTAATGGTTTGGGAGGTGATTTGTGTCAAGTACTACCAGTAGTTCCAAAATTGACGAAAGCAGAGAATACAAAAGCTGGCTTGCCAAAATTTATGTATGGCCTGAAAAAACTTGAATTGATAAGAAATGTAAAAGTAAGAACTTATACAACGTTCAATGACTTTTTGCTATGTTTTAGAAACGAAGGAGAACATCAAATAAAGATGATTTAGTTCTTCCAGAACATTTGGTTATCAACCCCAATCTTAATAGTAGTAGTGCATTTAATAAGGAATATATTTTCATCATTAGATTAAAATGCAATTTTTGCAAATTACATGATATAAATTAAAAAGCTATTTTAGCTAGCAGAAATGAATATGTCGACCAACTAAAGAAAAGGTTTATTGCTAAGTTTCATAGTAAAAACAAGAAAAATTCAGTTTTTGACTCAACAGAAGATGATGCTAACCGTTACTATCAAGAAGAATACTTAAATACCATAATATCAAATAACATTCTACCATACATGTTTGTTTTTTTGTCAAGTTCATTATTTTTTACATATGTTAGTTTCATCGTAAATACAAGTTAAAATTGATCTTCCATTGAATATAGATTGATTTTGAAGAAAATTTTGCTTGTTATGCTGCTGAGGAATTTAGATTCGCCGAATAGAATATTAATAGCACACATATGGTATATAAAATTTTGATAATAACGTCATACATACAAAAATTATGATACTGATCAATGTACTTCTAAATATGATTTTCTCCCCAAATTCAACTTTCATCTTCTGAAACTTAAGAATATCCTTTTAAAAATTATGAAAATAAGTTTTAGTAAGTTTATATATTTTAATTATAGCAGGGATAATGCATAAAATCTTCTCCAACTTATGACCATATTGCCAACTACACACTTTTTCTTTTTGGGGATCCTATTACCCCCTGAACTTATTTTGACCAAAATTTATTTCACATTTTATGCTCAATTAAACCCGACGCCCATTTATAATGATGTCGGTGTATACACGCGCTAATGTGTCTCACCAAATTTTCTTTTATTTTATCAGATCCCGTTTATTCTAAACTAAATTAAACTCATTCATTAATTTTACCCGACCCCCATTCATTCTTTCGTTTCATACTCACCCATCTTCTACGGTCCAAAGAAAATTCCCAATCTCCCCTCTCCGATTCCTTCATTAAAATCAGTCCAATCATAATTTTCTCTTTATTCTATTTCAAAATCGACTCTAATATAGTGCAAAGAAGTATGTAATCTCTGTTTTTATTGTCACGCCCCAATTTTCCTATAAGTCGTGATGGAGCCCAACGTCGCCGCTAGGCAAGCCAACGGTGAACTAGCCATGTATTTATTCTTTTTAACATTTTAGAAATGGTTGATTTTTCAAGTTTTAAATAAGTAAGAGGTGGGAAATTTTATAAAATAAAGTGTAAGCAATTTTAAAAACAGGTGTGGTGAAATAAATACTCAAAATCGTCAAGTGTCTACTAGCATAATTCCAACGCCTGGTGTCACAAGTGTATGAGCTACTAGAAGAATATACAAAACACTAAACTACAGTTTGAAATAACGTAGACAGAAAGTAAATACAAAAGAGAGACTTCGGGTGCTGCAGAACTGACTCGGAAGGCAGCTCACCACTAAGTCTTGGAGTATCACGAGTGCGCTACGGGATGACTACCAGATGCACCTATCTCAGATCCTGCACGGTTAATGCAGAAGTGTAGCATGAGTAGATAAACAATATGTACCCAATAAGTATCCAGTCTAACCTCAAAGAAGTAGTGCTGAGGGATCGACATCAACACTTACTATGGGCCAATAATAAAATGCAAGAATTATAAACAGGTGTGGAACATGAAAATAATAATAATAATAACACAATGACAAACAGTGAATAAATGGTTCTTAACTGATAATAAATTCCAAGAATTTCTCTAGCCAACACCTATTAATCCAAATTCATTTTATATCATTAAATAACTTATAACCTCTCCAGCCATAAGACAATGTCAAGTATAATTAGACTCCGAGAATTATCACGCATGATTTATGCCGCTGTCGTACAACCTGCTCCAAAATATATATACTGTGTGCACTGCTGAGGGTCGAACGGTACGAGCCATAGATGAATTTATTAATATGTCTAGGCGAACGACTCGCTCCGATGAGAGTAGAGGAATTTACCTCGCTCGCGGAATTACATGCGACGCGAGCGGACATGGATTTCTCAAAGTTATTATATAATTCTTCAATTCTTTACAAAAATAAGAAATCTAGAATGGAGACTTTAAATGTTTAAATCCTTAATCTCAGCTCTGTTTAAGACAACTAATATGCATAATCAACATTACAATGCAAAGAATCATGATGTAAATCTAAGACTACCCGGACATCACATGAAACATAGCTACGCATGAACTTTCATCACCTAGTGCGTACTTAGCTCCCCACACAAGCAATTCACAACAAAATATACCTAAGTGGATGAGTTCCCTCTTACAAGGTTAGGCAAGAGACTTACTTCATTCTCAAGCTCACTTCTGGTCCACAAATACGCTTTAAATCCTCAACTTGACACCAAACAACCCGAAACTACCCAAATATTATATAAATAAGTCAATATATATACTCAGGAGTTTACAATTTAACAATTAGGGAGATTACCCACCCCTATTTTGAAGACATCTAAAATTCACCCCCGGTCCCACATGTCTGGATTCCGAATTTTTTTAAAGATAAGTGTTACCCATAACCTCACGAACTTAAATATATAATTTCACTCAATTCCATAATCATTTTTGTGGTTAAATCCTATTTTTATCAAAACCTAAGTTTTTCAACTAAACCCATAATTTTCACAATTTTACATGTTAAAATCCACCTATAATTTATGTATTTTACTTACATTGGACATAAATTACTTACCTTCAATAGATAGGTGAAAACACATCCCTAAGATGCTCAAAAATCACCGAAGAAGTGAAAGAACTGAGTCAAAAATGACCTAAGTTCCGTAATAGATGGACCATTTTGCCTCTAGCGCTTTCGCTTTTGCGGACCTGGGGTCGCATCTCACCTACGGCAAATCCGTCACAGGTGCAGTCCTAGCCCAGGCTGGCTGACTCCACTTCTGTGGGAAGTGGAGCACATATGCGGTCCAGGCTTGGCTAGCCTCTTCTCGCACCCGCAGACATTTCATCACAGAAGAGAGGCCGCTTCTGCGGACCGCGGGCGACATGCCGAAAGCCGCTTCTGTGGCCAAGAGCTCACACATGTGGCCAAAATCTCGCAGGTGCGGGCACACCAGAACTGGTGCACCAGAAACCCTTTCAAGCTCAAACTCGATCCATGCATCATCCGAGTAGCAACCGAGGCCCTCGAGGCCTCGTCCAAACATACCAAAAAGTTCGTAAACATAAAATGGACTCGCTCGCTCTCTCAGAATACGGATAAAAACATCAAAACTAAGGATCACAACCCAAAACCAAATAGAATCTACTATGAACTTCAAGTTCTTCCAGCTTACTCCGAACGCGTCGAATCAAACTTAAACTACTCGAAATGACACCAAATTTCACGTGCAAGTCTTAAATCACCATAAAAACTATATCGAGGCTCGGAATCTTAAACTGACCTCGATAACACCAAAACCTACTCCAAACCAAATTTAAAGAACTTTAAAACCTTCAATGCACCAAGTTTCAACTTTATGTGCCAAAACGCTCCCGGGTCATCATACGAACCTATTGGGACAGTCAAATCCCGATTCCGAGGTTATTTACTAGAAATGTTGACCCAAGTCAAACTAAGCCCTATAAAGCCAATGCTAAGGAACTAGGTGTTTCAATTTTAACCCGAACCCTCTAAATCCGGAACTAACCATCCCCGCAAGTAATAAATGTCACGACCCAATTTTCCCTCCGTTGGGCGTCGTAATGAAACCTAGTCTTAGGGACTAGGTAAGCCTAACATTAATTGAAATAACAACAAAATTTAAATAACATCTAACAATTTTTAAATAGAAGTCTCTATAAAATTTACAATCCCAAAACCGGTAGGACAAGTCATAAGCTCTACAGATTTGCCAGAAAACCTCAAATATAACTGTTCCGAAATAAGGATAATAGTGCTATACAAAAATTAGAAGGTGACTCTGAAGCATGCGAATGCAGCAACAGGTTTACCTTGAGTCTCCACAGCAACAATTCGCACAGCTAGCTAACGATCAACTGACTTCTAAATACCTGGATCTGCACAACAATATGCAGAAGTGTAGTATGAGTACACACGGTGGTACCCAGCAAGTATCAAGTCTAACCTCAGTGGAGTAGTAACGAGGAATAGTCAAGACACCTACTGTACTAAATAACCTGAACAAGTATAAGTGTAGAAACAACAGAGTACGATATCTATATAAAGACTACGTATAATGATAAATAATACAGTAATTGCAGTTATGAAGGAAAATAACAACTAACAGCGGAACACCATAATAATGACCCAATAGAATGAACAGAACAAAGTTTAAATCCGGTGATCATAGGTAAAGGAAAGGCAAGTAACAACTCAACAAAGAATATCGCTTCCATACTAGGTTTTAGCCAATAACCTCCACGAGGTACCGAACCCCAGAATATCCACAATTCACGGGTCCCAGTTGTCACGCCCCAAACCTGGGGAGGCGTGGCTGGCACCCAGTGCCGTGCTGGCCTGAGCGAACCACTGTGTACCTCATTTGTTTTTCTTCTGTAACTATCATGGGCAACCATGGCTACAACTCATAAAGTATAACTATAAGCGGACAACACTGTATCACCGAACCATTTTTCTTAAAACATGAATACATATGGTCCATAAAGGCCTCTGACATATTGTACAAAATGAACTTCTATCTACAAATATTCTATGATTATTTGACATCAAATGGGACAGGGTACCGACCTACCCATAAGTCTGTACAAAATTCTGACACGATGACTCATAGACTCGACTGTACTCCTGTGATGACCCAAAGAGGTCATCTTATGGATTAAGACGCCATTCCAGGCTCATTAGACTTCAAAAGACTAATTTTAATTATCTCGATTTGCGTGCGCAGTCCGGACGTGAATCCAGAAAGCTTTTATGTGAAAATATGACAAATAATAATTTTTAGAAGTTAGAATCTAATTTAGTTGACTCTGGTCAACATTTTAGAGTAAACGGACCCGGATCTATGTTACGATGATCCCGAGAGGTCTGCAGTAAAATATGGGACTGGGGCGTATGCCCGGAATTGAATTTCGAGGTCCCTAGCCTTAGAAAACAATTTTGAAGTAAATTATTCTGCTGGTTAATTCAAGAAATAAATAAATGAAATAATATGTGAAATTTATGATATCGGGCCCGTATTTTGGTTACGTAGCCCGGAACTAGTTTGTTATGTTATTTAAGTCCTATATGTGAAGTTTCATGAGAATCAACGTTGATTTGATGTAATTCGGACATCTGGTTGAAAAGTAAGAAAATTTAACTGTTCTTGAGAAAAATCATGAGTTTTGAGGTTAACTTCGTAGTTTTTGATAATATGTTGATGATTGGATTGCACGAGCAAGTCCGTGTGATGTTTCTAGACTTGCTTGCATGTTTGTTTTGGAGCCCCGAGGGCTCATGTGAGTTTCAGATAGGTTTAGGCTATGTTGCGCTTGTTTTGATGCTTCATGGTCGTTTCTTCAAGCATAAATGACACCACACTAAGCAAATGAGCTCCAAATTTAGTTTTTATTGAACAATTAGATCCGTATTGTAAATACGGAGCCATAGGAAAATGAATAATCGAATTTGGACATCGTATGCGGAAGTTATGCCCATTTTAGTGACGAAAATAAATTGTTGGTGCCAGATGTCGCAAATGCGAACTCCGGGTCGCAAATGCGACATCTGCAGCCTATTAAATGCGATTTTAGATGGGATTTTCATCCATTTTCAATTCTCTCAAACTCTAAACCTCCATAGGCGATTTTTCAATGACCCAAACTTCTCCAAATCATTGGTAAGTGATCTTTAACTAATTCCTTTCATTCCTTAACAACTTTTAACAAGATTTCAACTTAGAATCTAGAGTTTTCATGGTAAAAAGTGGGATTTTTGGGTAGAACTTAGGAATTTCAAATTTTGGTGAGTTAGACCTCGAATTAAGGTCGGATTCCAAAACCAATTGCATATCCGGGCTACGGGGAGGATGGGTAAATGGATTTCGGTCCGAACCTCGAGTTTAGGCCAAGCGAGCCTGGAGTCGATTCTTGTATTTTGATAAGAAAACATAGGAAAACCATAGTTTTTCAATAAAGTTAATTCCTTTAAGCAATAATTGATGATGGTGAACCAATTGTGATTAGATTTGAGCGTAATAGAGGCAAATTCTAAAGGAAAAGTTGTGCTAGAGCAGCGATTTGCCTGTGACATTGAGGTAAGTGTTTGGTTTAACTTTGACTTGAGGGAATAAGAATCCCTAACTTAATTGCTATGTAAAATTTCATGTGTGTGGTGTATAGGTGAGGTGACGAGTATCTATGCACCACCAAGTTGTCTGTCAAACATGATCCCTTCCCCGTTTCCAATTTATTTGATTTATGCTTTATATTGTTTTATGCTCATTGATGCTTCTATGACTACTTGGTTTTGTTAATTTGTCGTTTAGTCTTGTTGCAATTATTATGGAAGAGTATTGGTTGTTTCCTTGGTTTCCTTGTGGTACATAAAGGTTGAGCGGTTTGGCATTGCTTTACGAGATACATATATATTGTCCTGTTGGTTTCATTTTGAGATAATATTGAGGAAGTTTATGAGAAATATGGTTCACTTTTTATAATTGTTGAGGCAAAGGTATTGTTAAAGACTTGGCCTTAATTGTGAAAATGTATAAATAAGCTGATATGATATGTCTGGTGGGAGCGGGTTGCTCGTCGCAACAAGGAATGATAAGGGTGGACATGTGGGATCGGGTTGCACGCCGCAACAGGAGTAATAAATGTGATATATATATATATATATATATATATATATATATATAGGGAGGAGCAATAAGGGTGGATAGGTGGGAGAGGGTTGCACGCCGGAACAAGGAGCAATAAGGGAGGACACTGATTTCACTGAATTTCAGAAACAAAGATTTGAAAAAAATACCGCTTTACTTTACTATTTTACGTATTTTACACTTCTATTTTCAAAATCAAAATTTGGAATCTTGGAAATCAATGTGAGAATTTGGTTACAGCTGAGGCCTGGAAGAGGCGACTGAGTTAGTTTGTTTATTGTTACAGTTTAGTTTTCTTGTTTGTGTAGAATTATTTTCTTGCTTTATTATATATATTGTTACAGGTTAAGTATAATTGCTCCGCCTTATCCTCGTCAGTACTTCATCGAGGTTAGGCTCGACGCTTACTCAGTACATGGGGTCGGTTGTACTGATACTGCACTCTGCACTCTTTTGTTCAGTTCCAGGTACTGGTCAGAGTTAGGAAATTTTAGTAGCTGATGTCAATGCTTGGTGACATGAGGTAGATCTGCTGAAGTCTGCTGATTCCTGGAGTCTTCACTTATTTTCGGACACTGTTTTACTTCTTTCAAAACAGTTATACAATTCTTTCAGCCCATTATTTGTAGCATTCTTAATAGTTCGTGAATTGTGACACCAGACCCTGGGATAGTCTTATGATTAGTTATTTAGTTAGAGGCCCGATTTGGTTATTCATTTATTATTTTATTTGTGGAATTATGCAATGGCAGTAATAAAGGTTAGTTTATTTTGAATTGTTTTGTTATGGTTGAATGCATTTTAATAAAAATTAACTAAGTAATTCTTACATTGACTTGCCTAGCAAGTGTAGTGTTAGGCGCCATCACGATCCCGAGGGTTGGAAATTTGGGTCGTGACAAGTTGGTATCAGAGCTCTAGGTTGCTTAGGTCTCACAATTTACGACCAAGCTTAATAGAGTCCGAAGGATCGGTACGGAGACGTCTGTACTTATCTCTCAGAGGCTATCAAGCTAGGAACAAACTCCATTTTTATTCTCTTCTACTCTATCGTGCGGATCTTGTTACCTCTAACATTGACTTAATCCTTCTACTCACTTGCAAATGGTGGGAATGCGTGCTTTTCTCCTGCGGACCGACATATCAGGTTCTCCCGCAACACTAGTCCTAAACCACAGATGATGCAAGAAAACTTCCAATAAATAACCCTACTCATGGAACGTGAAAACTCAAGTGGAAAGAAAAAAAAAACTCCAGACCTAATTGAAACCAGTGAATCTCAAAAGGGAACCACATATAACCTGAGAAACTATTTTGTGAATATAAGAGCAAGAATTCATACGGGATATTGTGTGATAATAGTCCCTGCTTCAACCATTTCTTTTCTTTCAAAACAAGCCATAAGTCAGTAGGGGAGTAAATCATGTTGGCATCAAACAAGCCACCGAGTTAGCCTAGGGGAACAACCTCAATTTAAACTTTCCATTCCTTCTAAATTAACAAAAGTATACCCACACTACAAGACCAATACTCTAAAAGAAAGCCACGAAGCTATCTATCATCAAGGGGAGGTAAAACAAAGAGAAAAGATCAACCGGTTATCAAGGATATCACCGTTAAAAATAAAACATACCCTGCATAATTTCAACATAACCATCCACACGAGACCCAGGTAGTGTCACATAACAGAAATATACTAAATAACATGACAAATAGGATACCAATTCACCTAAAAGATAAAATGCAAACTAAGTTGTCACCGGAACACAAGAACCAAATCCCAACACCAAAATTACAAGAAAGTAAAGAAATATTCACATCCCAAATCACAATTATTCAAAGAGGCCACCTCAACCTGAAATCTAACAAGTAAAGTTAAAATGATAAACGACGGCCCCCTGAATACCGCATCATGTACTCCCCTCGCTGTCAGACCCTATCACTCCCTCCTCTCTCTCCTCCTCGGACCAGGGAGCCGGAACATCATCCTCTTCCTCCGACTCAGTCGATGGCTGTGGCTCCTGAGACTTCAATACCTTAAGCAGCCCGTTCACGCCCTTCCACATGCGAGTGAAGAACTTATCTCTCTTCTTCTCCCTTTTCTTCACCCGGGAGTGTGCACTTGCCAGTTTGGCATGGGAAGTACTAAAGCCACCATGTGCCGTGGCCAAATCTACGTACGCCTTCTCCAGCTGCTTCAAATGAGCCCCCTGTTTCTTCTGATCCTCAGGGTATTTCTTGAAGTCTTTCTGTGAAATATATGCAGAGGGTTCCTCAGATGTTTCCCCCGGTCCCTGTGGAAGTCGAGATTCCAGCTCGCGAACTTGCCTCATCTCTTCATAAAGCACAACAAATAGGTCACCAATGGAGGGAGAAGGTTGACTAACCTGCTCAGCCTGAGGAGGCAACCCCAATTTTCTCTTCTTGCTCTTGACAACTCCACCCTCTTCTTTTTTCTTCAAGGGGTGGATAGGCTTACCCGGATCTACCCAGTTGTCCCCTGGATCCTCCTCCACCCCAGCCACCTGACACAACTCAGTAATAAGAGATGGGAATAAAAGTGACGTACCACCCAGGCGAAGGTACTCCTTTAGCTCACTGACAAAGATTTCACCAACGTTGAGTGGAATGCCGTCAAGGATACAAGCTACCATCAGTGCTCTCAGTATGGGCACATTCCAGATGTTGGACGCTGGAGAGACCCGGCCGCACACAATAGCTAGCCATATCTTCACTTCAGCGGTGAACTCTTGGGAGGTGATTGATTTCTTATCCAATGCCCAAGGGACATCCAAACCTAGGCATAGCTTGGAAGCCAACCAATCCACTGGAAGCTTATCTTTCTCACGGAACAGATCCATATCATGGTCGGGAAGGTGGTAGATGTTGTTCATAACTTCTGCCCCGAACTGCACCATCTTTCGTCGAATCCTCATCTTTGGCCTTTTCATGTTTATGGAAGGGAGATTCGCATAGAACTCTCTCACCCACTTCTCATTTGCCCTGAAAGGCGGAGGGGAGAAACAAATCCAGCCCATAGAGACGAGCTTCCGGTAGAAATCAGGAAGACGTTGCTCAACTTTATCCATCACAATTCTACTCTCCGGGAGAAGCTTCTTTGTGATTAGCTCATTGTAATACCGTTCATGGCACCCTCGTGATAAGAATTTGTGTTGGTCGTAGTTGTCCTCAAGTTCCATGAGACTTTCGGGCAAGGATTCAGTGGAGTTAGAACTCAGTCTCAATATGTGGGCCTGCAGAAAAATCATTGGAATTAAAACGGAGTATAACTATGAAATATGTTGCAAAATGAATCTTAGATACTAAAAAGGTTATTGGACAGTAGAAACCATACTTAGAAAAAAATTCAAAAATTTCAAAATATGCAAATGCTCGCTCTCTGATGTCGCATTTGCGACATTCCCTTCACAAATGCGAAGTTCTCAGTTTTTCTTCGCAAATGCGAAGTTCTCAGTTCCCCCCCCCCCCCCCCCCCCACACCCAACACGCCCCCCTTTTTTCCACTCAAGAAAAAAACAACCTTTGCTTTTTT
>ML282464.1:6652-27282 GCA_005239495.1 Nicotiana undulata | reverse complement strand
TTGTGATGGTTGGCTAGCCTAGTTCCACGATAGGCGCCATCACGGCCTGTTAGGATTTGGGGTGGGTTCGTGACAGTGAGTTGTGACACTCCGGTTTTGGGTATGCGACGTTATGTGTTTTATTATTTCACCTTGCATTTTGAATTTTAATTACACTTCTGTTGTTAAGGATTTTAAGGTGCTTTTTATTCTGTTCAGTTTGGAAAGGTTTTGACTCTATTACTGTTAACTTGGGTTGAAATTGTTAGGATTACTTGTACACGTTGGCTTGTCTAGCGGGTTAGACGCAGTCACGGCCTGAAGGGTGGGATTTCAGGTCGTGACAGTACTCGATTTAGTATTCGGTTAGACGTAAGAACGACTTCCCCCCACAAGTTCTGTGGCAAACCAGAACTTACCAACAATGCGTTCATCATCTCTTTTAATGAACGGTTCTTCCTTTCCACGATCCCATTAGATTGGGGCGTGTAAGGGACCATTGTTTGATGAATAATTCCATATTCTAAACATGTTTCTTCGAAAGGAGATTCATATTCACCACCCTTATCACTTCTTACCATTTTGATTTTCTTGTTAAATTGTATTTCAACTTAATTTTTGTATTGCTTGAATGCGTCTATTGCTTCATCTTTACTATTAAGTAAGTAAATATAGAAATGTCGAGTACTATCGTCAATAAAAGTTATGAAATACTTCTTTCCACCGCGAGATGGTATTGACTTCATGTCGATAATACCTTTGTGAATTAAGTCTAAAGGATTTGAATTCCTTTCAACTGACTTATAAGGATGTTTAACATACTTAGATTCCACACATACTTGACATTTTGATTTGTCACATTCAATATTAGGTAATACTTCCAAATTAATCATTTTCCGCAAGGTTTTACAATTGACATGACCCAAACGTATATGCCATAATTCATTTGACTCAAGTAAGTAAGACGAAGCTGAAATTTTATTATTATTCTCAACAACCATTACATTCAGCTTGAAAAGGCCCTCAGTGAGGTAACTTTTTCCCACAAACATTTCGTTCTTACTTATTATAACCTTATTGGATACAAAAACACATTTAAAACCATTCTTAACAAGAAGTCCAGTAGAGACTAAATTCTTCCTAATCTCGGGAACATGAAGGACGTTGTTCAAAGTCACCACTTTGCCGGAAGTCATTTTCAGAAATATCTTCCCACATACTTCAATCTTGGTAGTTGCAACATTTCCCATAGAAAGCGTCTCTTCGGGTCCAACACGAGCATATGTAACAAAAGCTTCTCTAACAGCACAATCATGGCGAGTGGCTCCAAAATCAATCCACCACTCCCTAGGATTGCCCACCGGGTTGCATTCAGAAAGCATAGCACACAAGTCATCAACATCTTCATGCTTTTCAACCATGTTTGCTTGACCCTTCTTCTTGTCTTTCTTTGGAGCACGACAATATGTAGATTTGTGTCCATTTTTCCCACAGTTGTAGCAATTCCCGTAGAACCGCTTCTTGCTTGGGTTGCTTTGCGGTCCAGAAGCCTGCTTCCTCTTTCTCTTATTTTGAGAAGTATCCTCAACAATGTTTACTCTCATTATTGTTGAGTTTCCACGGCTTCTTTTTCAGCTGCTTTGTTGTCCTCTATGATTCTCAACCGAACAATGAGATCTTAAAGGGACATCTACTTGCGTTTGTGTTTCAAATAATTTTTGAAGTCCTTCCACAACGGAGGAAACTTCTCAATCATCGCTGCTACTTGGAATGCTTCATTGATGACAAGACCTTCAATGAAAATGTTGCTGGTAAACATAATAAAATTAATACTACCAACATTAGTATTAATTCTACTTATACCTTCATCAAGGAGATCGTGAATAATAACTTGCAATTTATGGACTTGGGTAATAACAGACTTGTTATCTACCATTTTGTAGTTCAAAAATATAGTGGCAATGAATATCTTCAACCCGGCATCTTCATTTTTGTATTTCTTTTCAAGAGCAATCCACAGTTATTTTGACGTATCCACGCCTCTGTAGCGTTATACAAAGCGTCCTCCAGTTCACTAAGAATATAATTCTAGCACAGAAAATTAGAATGCTTCCACGCCTCAATCACGAGAAAACGTTCAGTATCTGAAGTTTCATCGGGCAGCACAAGAACATCTTCATTTATGAACTTCTGCAGACTTAAAGTAGTCAAGTAGAAGAACATCTTTTGCTACCAGCGCTTGAAATCAACCCCGAATTTTTTTCGTGTTTTTCTATCGGTGCCAATACCTGTGTTGTTCGGCTAGTCGATGCATATGCAGTATCCATAGGAACAGTCTGGTTCCCGTTGTCATTTGTCATTTTCTGTAAAAGAATGACACAAGCCAACGTTAAAATCACGTAGATTTTAATCTCCAATAGAGTAGCAAACCACAAAGGTTTTACTCTCCAGAAACAGTGAGTATAACACAAATACAGAAAATAAAGTTATATCCTTAAGCTTGTTAGTAAAATTGTATTTGTAAAGTAATTCTGGAGAAAATAAAATAACATATAAACAGAAATGTAAATGAAACAAAATTTAATCCGAGCCCACTGAATTCACAGTGTTTCCTTAAGGAATTTAATTCCCTCCTAGTATCCAATATTATGGATTATTTCATACCAGGATAGAACGAATTACACACTGGTGTAGTGGTACTTCAAACCCCAGTGTTTCAGCGAACACAAAGTTCGGTAGCAAATCGCACTTACTGTTGCTTGCTTTGAAGTTAATATTAATATTTTGTTATTAAAACGAATATTTAATAACATTTATGTTAATATTTATTATTAACAAATAAATTTGATCCAAAAATTAATCAATCGATCATTTGACCAAATCCGAAGCCGAGCGACGACGAGGACAACGACGCGAGGCTTGTCTTCTTCTCAACTCCTTATGAGCTAGAAGAAGAGCAATTGTTTATATACCCATAAAAAAAAATCCCTCTTCCCATATGGGACAATATCCCTTGTCAAGGAGAGAAACTCAAATATTATTCAAATATTTCATTTTTCCCTTCATTTCCCATTCACCCTATTTTAAGACCCAACAACCAGTTCACTATTACTTTGATCCTTCCCTTCCTTTATGTGCCACCCGTTTGTTATTCTGGTAATTATAACTTACAGTTTATCTATTTATATACCTCTACCTGACGACATGATACTCCAACTCCAAGTAAGTTGGAAAGACAGAAGACCAAAGTTGACCAAAGCTCTATGCCACCCGCAGCCAGTAGCGTAGTCCATCTATGCCAGCCGCAGCCAGTAGCATAGTCCATGGTGGGCGTACTCGTTTTCCTAGAAACTCAACACATCAATTTAATAACAAAATTACTCACAAGCAATGCTTGTCTATCCCTTTTTTTTTTTAATTGTTATATTAATTCCCTTGTGAATCATAAGAAAATTATACTAGTACTGCAATTAATTTAATCATGAAAAAGCCTTCTTAAACTGGGGCCACTCCATGTCGTGAAACAAATCGTGGAGATGCACCAACATTTCTCAATTATAAATAGATCTCATCACTGCAAGAGGTCCAATAATCCAAACCTTTGCAGAAGAAGACCATTCAGCCTGCGCAGCAGAATACTCCAACTTAGTATCCAAATCTCTTGAAAAAAATATGGAAGATAAAGGACTAAGCACCAATATGAGGAGAATCCTCCTAGTGATTAATTGTCTAATACTCGCTGTTGGTATTTGTGGTGGCCCTCTAATGATGCGTCTATATTATGTCGAGGGAGGTTCAAGAGTATGGCTTAGCAGTTGGTTACAAACTGCTGGATGGCCACTCACCCTTATACCTCTTGCCATCCTATACTTCTATCGTCGAAAAATTGAGGGTTCTAATACCAAGTTTTACTTGATAACACCCCGAATTTTCATTGCATCTTTCGTCATTGGCGTTGTCACTGGTCTTGATGATTTTCTCTATTCGTGGGGCGGGTCAAAACTTCCTGTGTCAACTTCTTCACTTCTTCTTGCTGCTCAACTTGCATTCACGTCGGTAGGTGCTTTCTTCATAGTGAAGCTGAAGTTCACACCCTACTCTATCAATGCAGTGATTCTGTTGACAGTTGGTGCTGTTTTATTGGGTGTTCGATCTAATGGTGATCGACCAGAAGGTGTGACAACTAAAGCCTATATTCTTGGTTTTATGATGACACTTCTGGCAGCAGCTTTGTATGGAGTCATTTTGCCTTGTATTGAGTTGATTTATTTGAAGGCAAAACAAGTTATTACTGCTACGCTGGTATTGGAGATTCAGATGGTCATGTGCTTTGCCGCTACTGCTTTTTGCACCGTAGGAATGATCGCCAATGACGACTTTCAGGTACTTTTTTCTTCCCTTGTGACACATTTCTACTTATGCATCTTACTCATGTCGTCGCATATGTGACACTATTGTTTTGTGGGTTTAATTTTTGTGTCGTCAAGTAAATTGGTTTACATAGTTATGTCATTTACAAGATAACTGCAAGTAATTTTTATAATACATTAATTGATAATGGGGTAAAAAAAATTGCAGTGTACGAGTAAGTAATTTTTAATCTTTATATATTAGTTTGTCCCAAGTAAAATCACACATTTATGTATTTGAAAGTATTTAATATTAAATTTCTTGTTTAACTTTAATAAGAAGCTTTTTATAGCCACACAATATTAATACAAATTTAAATTACAAGTTTAAAAAGTCTTAAAGACACACAAATATTATATAAAACATTTAAAACACAAATTTCATGAATCTATTTTTCTTTCATAAATTTCGTGTCAAGATGAATAACATATTTCTCTCGTTTGGTATTAATTATCATCAGATCCATAAGGCCTTCGAATCACAAACTATCAACTTCTCTTTAGGTGATCTATTGGCTTACCCCAACGATCAAATATCCATCTTTACGTTGGAAACTTCTTTGTTTTTGTTTTTGTATCGTTTATTTATTCTTATTTCAATTCAATAAAGTTTTCTAATCTTAATGACAAGGGACAGAACAAAAGCTTGTGATGAGTTGTGAGTTTGACTTCAGCAGTAGACATTAATGAAGGGAACTAGCGCGAAACCCTAAATTATTCATATCCCATAGAGGGTTGAAAACTTGTCATGGAATACATTTTTAAAAGGCCAAATACATAGACAGACATCTAAATTTGACATCAATTTTCACTTAAACATCTCAACTGAGAAATAAATGTTGATAATATAAAGGTTAAATTTGGTATTTTTAAAAAGTTAACTGAAAAATGGGGGGAATGACAATTGCTCAAAGTAGAAGGGGGAGTTTGATTTTTAAAGCAAAGTTTAGGGGTGTAGATGATTTTCTCCCTGACACGTTATATTATATTATATTTGGATATGTATAAAATATATGAAAACTGGAGCAGTACTAGATTCGATCAAATTTACCTAAATATGATGTATCATAAATACTTCCTCGGTTTCAATTTTGTTTTAGCTATAGAGAATCTCTTTAAGGAGCAAGGATTAACATATTGATCAAACTTGCAGGCAATGTCAAGGGAGGCAAAAAAATTTAACCTCGGAGAAGCTAGATATTATACAGTTATAGTATGGACTTCCATTATTTGGCAATGCTTCTTTGTGGGTGTCATTGGTGTCATTTACTGCTCTTCTTCTTTGATGTCTGGGGTTATGATCGCGGTTTTACTTCCTGTTACTGAGGTGTTAGCTGTAGTTTTTTTTAGGGAAAACTTTTCAGGTGAAAAAGGGATTGCTCTTTTCCTTTCTCTTTGGGGTTTTATGTCATACTTCTACGGAGAGTTCAGACAAACAAAGAAGCAGAAGAACAAAAGTCCACAAATTGAGATGAAAACATCGCATATTGAGTCTGTTTGAATTATTGAGTCTTTTTCATATTTTGTTCATGGCTATATGTTGAAAACAACACATATATGTTGAAAGTCAGTAGCTCATGTACTCAATGATACATGGATTTTGGGAATTTTGTATTGAGTCGCATTATTTTCTTATCGGTTATTAACGAGAATATGTCACCGTTAACCTTATTCCTTCATGTTTTCAATTCAAAATGCGTAGTTATTTGTGATTGTTGGCTTGCCTAGTTTTGTGATAGTCGCCATCACAACATGTTGAGTTTTGGGTCGTGTGGTCACATGTATAACATCACAGTCCACCCAGCGTGGTCACAGACATCTAGTCCAAATCATATCACACATAAGCAAATATACAAGAATGTATGTATATGATGAATGAATAACGAATCTCATGCTTCTTGTGACGACCCAAAAGGACATCTTATGTTTTAGAACACAATTTTGCGCTCTTTAGCCTTAAAATCTCATTTTTACCCACCTTGATTTGCGTGCACAGTCCGGCCATGTTTTCGAAAAGCTTTTATGTTGAAAATTGATGAAATAATAATTTTTGGCCTTGAAAGTTAATTTTAGTTGACTTCGGTCAACGTTTTGAGTAAATGGATCCGGACTGGTGTTCTGACGATCCCAGTGGATCCGTAGTAAAATATGGGGCCTGGGCATATGCCCATAATCGAATTCCGAGGTCCCTAACTCAAGATATGAATTTTTGTTGAAAACTGAAAGACGGAAAATCTAATGATTTTAGGAAATTGGTTATTGTTTAATCTTGTTTGTATCGGGTCCGTATTTTTGTTTTGGAGCCCGGTACATATCGGCTACGATATTTATAACTTATCTATGAAATTAGGTGGGAAATGGAACTGATTTAACGTGGTTCGGACGTCCGCTTGTGAAAATAGGAATTTTAAAGTGTTCTTGATAATTTCATGCGATTTGGTGCTAAATTCGTAGTTCTAGGTGTTATTTTGGCGATTTGATAGCACGAGCAAGTATGTATGATATTTTTAGACTTGTGTGCATCTTTGGTTTGGAGCCCCGAGGGCTCGGGTGGGTTTCCGATATGCTACGGGATGTTTAGAACTTAAAAAATCTGGTTTTTGGGCTTCAACTGTCACCTGGTGTTTTCTTCTACGCGTTCGCGAAGGTACTCTCGCGAACGTCGAAAGTACAACGAGTCAGGGGGGTTTTCTTAATCACGAACGCGGTATCTGGGTAGCGAACTTGAAGCAATGGGGGGCCTTACCATTCACGAACACGGCAAGTTTCACCCTGACGCGATGGCTTAGGGACCTGGGGGATGGGTTAGTTGTTTTTTGACTTTTTGGGAGAAAGTTTGGGAAACCTAAATTATTGTATTGAAATTGATTTGTTTAGAAATATTTGACGTTATTACGTTAATTGTGGCTAGATACGAGTGGTTCTGAGGTGGAAATTAGAGAAAACGTTGCAATGTAGCAGTGAGTGACATGTGGATCGGGTAAGTGTTGTGTCTAACCTTGACTTGAGGGAATTAGGAACCCTCGGGCTATGTGATTATGTGAAATCCATGTGAGCGGCGTATATGCGAGGTGAAAAGTGTTTGTACGTCGCCAAATTATCTGTTTGCCCTGACTTACTACTTTCCTTTAATTGTTTTCTTCCCTGTCTTAATTGCTATATGCCCTAAATTCTTACAATGATTAACTGCTACGTGCCAATCAACATCCTCTCATGTTAGCTATGTTATTTTTTCCCATAGGTCCCCTAATCCCTACTATTTGCTTAATTTGACCCTTTTGCACCTTTTAATTGTAAATTGTTGGATTGGTCTCGATGTGTAGTATTATTCAAGTAGATTTTATATTGATCAAGGTTTCCTTTTCATGGTTCAGTTTGGTATTTATTTATCGTAAAGGCCTTGCAATTTAGACTGTAAATTAACTGTGTACATTGAGTGTTTGGTACTGATATGGTGTGATCGGGATGCAAGCCACAGTAGGAGGAATAAGGGAGGATTGATATGGAGGAATATGGGTGAATATGTTTATACGGTGGGATCGGGTTGCACGCCGCAACATGAGGAATAAGGGTAGATTGATATGGTGAAATAAGGGTGAATTATCCTATTGATATATGGTGGGACCGGGTAGCGTGTCGCAGTATATATATATATATATATATTACTTACTTTTATTGTTATTGTTACAGAGGAATAAGAGAGAGTTTTGTGATATCTGGTGGGATCGGGTTGCGCCCATAACAAAAACTATATAATTCTATTTCCTGAGCTACATTTCTTTCCGGTATTTCTTTCTTTATCTGGTATAGTAAGGATTGATAACTCTGGACGATACTGGTTCACTCTAGAGGTTATGGTTATCAGTTTCAGTTAGTTGTTTGGTTCTGTTCAATATTTCTATTATTCTGTTATTTTATATGTTGCATACAGGTTGTTTTGTATATGTGCCCCGCCTTAGCCACATCACTACCTCGTCGAGGTTAGGATCGACACTTACCAGTACATGGGGTCAGTTGTACTGATACTACACTCTGCACATTGTGCAAAATTTGAACACAGTCCCAGCAGCGGTCATTAGTGAGCTCGCATCGGAGATTTGCAGAGACTTGAGGTACGTCTGTTCAGCGCCCGTAGCACCTGGAGTCCACATCCTCTTTTCTTTTAGCTGTATAACTTCATTCAGACCTTTATGTGTATTAACTTAGAAGCTCGTGAACTTGTGACACCATATTCAGGGAATTGTAATAGACGATTGGCTGTGTAATTTCCCAATTTGTACTTGGAAAATATGTGTTATTTTAGTTCGTTATTAATGTTACTGTTTAAACTTCTAAAAGAAGTAAAATATTCTAACGTTCGCTTGCCTAGCAAATGAACTGTTAGGCGCCATCACGATCCCGACAGTGAGAATTTCGGGTCGCGATACTTCTGGACTGGTATATGTGACATGCTAGAGTGTAGGCATGTGCATAATGTGCTATCATAGCTTATAGTGGCAATTTCATCACAGAATAACAATTATCAAGTTCTTTCAAGGAATAAGCCTCTATATAACCTCAAGCAGAACTCAACTAGTTTACAGCAATGTTACAAATATGAGAAACATCATAGCTTAAAGCCTAATAGTCAACTCTATGAATATCACAACATAAGCACTAACCGAGCATGGATAAATACCCTGATGTTAGCACATGGGCTCAAACCCCACACATTTGTGCACCCATAGCACGTAGCTATCACAAATAATTCAGGCAAGTAGTACCTCAACCAAGTTTAGATAAGATACTTACCTCAAGCAAGCTAAATCACTCCACTAACAATCCCTTCCTGCGTGTATCAACCTCCGGAAGGCTCGAATATAGCGAAAATAATGTAATACTATCAATAAAAGCTATAGGAAGTGATTCTAAAAGATAAAGCTAAGATCTTTAACTCAAGCCAAAAAGTCAACCCAAAAATTCATCCTCGGGTCCGCACCTTGGATCCCGACAAAAATTTTAAACTCCTAACGTCTATTCTATTACGAGTCCAACCATATCAAAATAATCATATTCCAACCAAAAATCGCCCCCTCAAATCCTCGAAATGTTTCTCTCAGATTCATGAAAATTAGGTGAAATAATCAATGTGTATATATTTACATTAAAAAGTAATTAGAATTCACTTACCTCTTCAACCTAGGTATAAGGTTCTCCAAAGATCGCCCTAGTCCGAACTTCAAAATTCCCAAAAAGAAAGAAAAACTCAAACCCTCGATTTTTAAACAACTGCCCAACGATCCCGCTCCTGCCACGGAGAAGTTTGCTTCTGCAGACCCGCTCTTGCGGTATGAAATGCGCACATGTGCAAACCACTTATGTCCCGACCCTCCACTTATGCGGTCGCGCTGCCGCATATGAACTTGCACGCCTGCGGGGAAAAGTTACGCACATGCGGTCCTTCCGCTTCTGCGCTTCCCTTTATCGCAGAAGCGTTGCTTATGCGGAGATACTATTTGCGTTTGTGATCCCACTGCTTCTAGCCTCCTTCCGCATCCACGCCCATATCATTGCACCTGTGATGCCGCATCTGCGGCCATTCCCACCGCAAGTGCGAACACACCAGATGCCTAACACTTCTCCAAAGTGCAACCATGCACCGCCTACCATCCAAATCACTCCCGAGGACCCTGGGGCCCCATCCAAATATACCCACAAGTCCTAAAATATAATACAAACTCGCTCGAAGACTCCAATAACATCAAACAACACCAAAACCACAAATCGCATATCGATTCAAGCCTAATGAACAAGTGAACTTCCAACTTCTAAAACTAATGCTGAATCATGCCGAATAACCTCTAATTGACTTCAAATTTTGCACACAAGCCATAAATGACACAACGAATATATTCCAACTCCTGGAACCAAAATCAAAACGCGATATCCAAAAAGTCCACTCCCGGTCAAACTTCTCAACCTTCCAAACCTTCAGTTTTTAAGCTTCCACCAATTCAAGATAATACGACCTACGGACCTCCAATTCAATATCCGAACATACTCCTAAGTCCAAAATCACCTTACAAAGCTATCGTAACCATCAAAACTCCATTCAGAGTCGTCTACATAGAAGTCATGCTCCGGTCAACTCTATCAACTTAAGCATCCAACCTTCGGACTAAGTGTCTTAATTCACTCCGAAAATTTCCCGAAACAAATCTGACCACCCCAGCAAGTCACATAACCACAAGTGAACATATAATAAGAAATAAACAGGGGATTTGGACTACGATACGTAAAATGACCGGTTGGGTCGTTGCATATGTAAAAATAGGTAACTGAATGCTAACATGTGTAATTTGAAAGAAAAACAAATCTGTAATTGTAAAAAATAATTAAAAACTTCGTCACCCCCATTGTCATCTTCTTCCTTCACAACGCACTCAAAATTGAGTGAGATACACTTAGTTTCATAAAAGGTGTGCACAAAACACATATGCTAATAAGAAGTGTCTATTTGATCATAAGGATAGTTAAGGTATCAAACTAATAGTTGATGTCAAGTTTGAATGTCTATCTATCAATTTTTTCCAGTTCAAAAGGTTAAAAAGTTTCATTCTCTAAAATAAGAACGCGCCTCACACGCTGCCTTCTTTTATTCCCATTTATAGCCGTTATTCTCTCTGATCTTCCGATTTGTTCTATGATACCATTGTATGGCGCGCCTCAGGCATGTATGGACCTCAATAACTCTACTCCAAAAGAAACAATTTCGAATCCTAGTATTATCAATGGATTGTCGTATGCTCCTACTCTATCTGCACCATCTAGTTCTACTGCGACCTTTGGTTGTCAAGAGCATGAACTGGTGCAAGTTATAAGGAGATGTGATTTAATACAATACCAATTGATAAACAAGTAACTAAATAAGTAAATTGAACAGTAGAATGAATCAAACTAGTATTCAAGCAGTGCCTCGACCTCGATTCAAGATAGTCTCGAGATTGGATGATAAGAACAGTAAAGAATGGAACAATTGTGATGAACAATAAGTAAAATAGAGAGAGCAACATATGTGTGTATTATTACCAGTGAGATATGATATGGATACAAATGAATGAGATTCCTCCTTATATAATAGAGGAATACTAAATTAGGTACAATTCTAAAAACAGAAATAAATCCCATGATTAGCGTCAATAACCTCTTTGATTTGATATGCTCCGGGATTTCACCCGTGATCTTCGACCGGTTACTGATATTTTTCCACTCCGTTATTATGCCTTGCTCGAGGTTAGTCATGCTTTGTCTCGATTGTTGATGGCCTTGATCTCAATGAGCACTTCGATCCCCAGGCTCGATGTTCTATCTTTGAGCTCGAGCCTGATCTGTTATGAGCTTCTCCTCGAGGCAACTCCTCTGCCTAAGAAATCGGATATGCCCGATTTTGACCGTATACAGATAGTCCCCGCGTTTCTCAGAATGAAATGCTAAGAAATGATTTGAGCCTTGATTATCTGAGAACTCGATCATGACGTCAACCTTATGAAGTTAGCGACAAAAGTGATTGAAGCATCGCGTCTGCACAGTTCCCAAGGTCATTAATTAACGCCAGTTCATGGTCGGCCACCAGTTTTCTAAAACCTTCAGAGTGGATATTATAAATAGGCCACCTTCATAATCTTCTCAAACTTTTCTTTGTCTTCTTCTAATCTTCCAAAAGGTCTTCTATTTTCCCCAAGTTTGTCATCTTTGCCAGTTTCAGTTTGCCAATATCTCATTAAAACAAAAATTCGGCCTTCTTCTTTCATAAACTTCATATAGCGATTGCAAAAACATCAAAGATCATTCCCTAAAATGAAAAGGCCTCCTCATCGCGGCCGACCGGTGACAAAACACGGGCTATGCCACGCATTGAAGAGTGCATTCCTGGGTCATGGGAACTTACCTCCAACTTCAAATTCGAAAAACCCTCTTCAGTTCCTGGCCGATGCAAGCCCATTTCTAGATATATATGTCCGATATACGAAGCCGATCTCGAGCAGGTGAAAAAAGACTACCACTGGAAGAATAAAGAAGTGGTGATTCCTAACCCCGAGGAGGAAATCACCAATCACGTGAAAGGGTACTTAAGTGTATATACTTACCCTTTAACACTGGGCCCCGTCGATCCCGTCATACTAGACTTCTACCGCCAACACTAGGTAACCTTAGGCTAGATCTACCCTTTTTTTTGGCGTATTCTCATTTTGCACTGATTCTTCATGAGCAAGGTCGAGGGGATGTATTTCACCCTCATGCTATACAACCCCCATCATTATCGAGGAGGGTTGATAAGGCTTTAGCGCCGGGCCACGAAGGTGCTCTTCTCAAGCATAGACGAGGACAAGGACCGTGGATGGATGGGCTGGTTTTTCCCAGTCAGGACCTCAGATTTAATCCCCGCCGAGAAGATGCCATTCCCCGAAGATTGGAACATGAAGAAAAATTAGAACATCATCGATAACGTTTGATTACTTGCTATGCTTTATTTACCTCTTCTCATCTATATTCTTATTTATGGTGAAACTTCCCCCTAGTTCCCTAGTTCAGTCCCGAACCTTGTAGGTTGGGTTCGACAACTGGCCTCAACCTCTACGTTTTCTGAGCGCACGTGGCGCGATTTGTCCATTGGTCGATGGGAGGCCAAAAATCATGGTAAGTTCCTCTGTCTGCGTTTGATGCTTTACCTGTGAAATACTTTTTTTTAACTTGGTTTCTTCTCACACATGTCTTGGAGATAATGTCGTCATGAGGCCGCCTCCACCCGGGGAAGAGAATGTCTTTCTATTTTGCCTGCCGACGTAGTCCAAACACTATGAGATGAAGACGAGGAGGGAGAAGATGCCGAATGCCTGCTGGTGGCTCGGAAGAGGGGAGGCATTGAAGCTTCGAACACTGCTGAGCTGCTGGCGGTCGAGGAGGTTCAGTCTCGGACCGAGGAGATCACGGAAAAAGGTTCGAGCAGAGTCCCTGAGTCATCGGGTGTTGATAACGCCTCCCGCCGTGATAAACAACTGGCTGGTGTGACCGAAGGGTCTAGTTTTGAGTCCCTTCAAACAGAAGAGAATGCCCCAAGTGACTCGCTTGGGTAAATTAATATTGTTGATTTTCCTCCCGGCCCCACATTTTTTGTAGGGTAATTTCGGGATGCCCGATCCTTGGGGACCCTTGAATGTGGGGACGAACCCCGAGGGAGATGATATATTCCGTGGCTGCTTCACGGGGGTTGAGGATGTTCCCTGGATGCATCACTTATTTTTGACGAGGCTCAACGACTTTTGAACCAAGTAGGTTTCATCCTATGTTATCACGTTCGTGTTTGTTTTTATTTTTCTAAGTTTGATTCCCTTCCTTTTTGCACAGACTAGGGTGCTCCATCGAGAAACGTCCTTCAAATATCGAGCTAATCTTGCCCGATGTGAGGCCGATCTCAAAAAGCTTACGGAGGAGAGAGACACCCTCAAACTCCTCTATGTGCAAAAGGAGGAGGAGATCAAGAGCCTTCGAGCCGAACTGACAAGATCTCATCATGATCAGACCGAGCTCATCGAACGGGTTATGTAAATTTTTGGGAGCTCATTATATATTAACTTAATATTGGCGACTAACACTTTGATCTCGCAGGTTCAGCAGAAGGCCGAATTGGTCGAGCAGCTTCGAGAGGAGGCCATGATGAAAAAGGTTGAGGCTTTGAGGTGGAAGTATAAAATGGACCGTCTCGCCTTGGAGAAAGATGCGGTTCGGGCCCAACTGTCTTCGGTTGAACGCAACTCCAAAGTGTGAAGGAGGAGAGCTTGGTCCGGGCCTAGAAGGTTGAAGAGCTCGAGGCTAAGTTGGTTGTTGAGCTTGCAAGGGCCACATCCGATGCGGAGGCGCTTGTGGCCTCCTACCGAGCCGATGCTGAAGATGCTAACACTCGGGCAAAGGAGATTTACATTTCTGCCGAGGATAATATTCGATATCATACCCACTGAGTTCGACGTCCCATTTGGCCAATCAACCCGATAGTTCGGGCTTGTGCAAAACATTACGGAATGGGTAAGTGGTTAATACGCATATAGGGTGACACTGAAAGTATGGTTTTAACTTTCTAGAGGCGCTTATCAGTGCAAGTGCCAATTTCTCTAAGTGTGGATATCTAGTTTCTACTTCTCTAAGCTTCAACTTACATCATAGATAGGAAATTGTGTACCTTGATCTTCTCGAACTAGGACACCACTTACCGTGATCTTCGATACTGCCAAGTACAAGTAAATTTTCTCATCTTTATTTTGGAGTGTGAAGCAGTGGGCCCGGTAGGTATCGCTTCAGTTCCTCTAATGCATGTTGGCATTCTTGGGTCTAGGAAAAACTGTTCTACTTTTTGAGTAGAGAGAAAAATCTGTGGCTCCGATCTGATGACCTCGAAATGAATCGGCCTAAAGCATATATCCGCCCGGTCAACCTCTGCACGACTTTTATACTGTCTGTGACGGTGATGTCTTCGATGGCCTTAATTTTATCGGGGTTGACCTCCATCCCCCGATTCGACAACATGAAGCCCAGGAACTTGCCCAAACCGACCTCGAAAACACATTTCTCGGGGTTGAGCTTCATGTTATATTTCCTTAAGATATCAAACGTTTCCTTCAAATGAGCCAAATGGTCCTCTGCGCGTAGGGACTTAACTAGCATGTCATCAATATAAAAATCCATTGAATTACCTATTTGTTCTTCGAACATTTTATTTACTAAGCGTTGGTAAGTAGCTCCTGCATTTTTTATCCCAAAGGTCATTACATTATAATAGTATTTTCCATACTTGGTGATAAATGAAGTCTTTTCGTTGTCTTCCGGGTTCATTTGGATTTGATTGCACCCGGAATAGGCATCGAGAAAAGTAAGGATCTCGTGGTCGGCCGTGGCATCGATCATGCGATCGATGTTAGGTAGTGGAAAAGAATCTTTAGGGAATGCCTTCTTTAAATCCTTATAATATACACACACTTTAAGTTTGTTCCCTTTTTTAGGGACTACAACTACAATGGCTAACCATTGGGGATATTTCACCTCCCGAATGGACCCTATTTTGAGAAGTTTAGTTACCTCGTCCTTAATGAATGCGTGCTTCACCTCGGATTGGGGCCTTCTCTTTTTCTTCACCGGTCTGAACTTAGGGTCCAGGCTTAGTCGATGCATCATTGTCTCCGGTGGGACCCCTATCATGTCTAAATGGAACCATGCAAAATAGTCAATGTTATCAACAAGAAATTTAATAAGCTTTTTCCTGAGTTCGGGGGTTAATCAGGTTCCTAGGTATAACGTTCGCTCGGGCATGTACTCGACTAGTATAGCCTTTTCGAGCACTTCGACCGTTAATTTTGGTGGCGTCAGAATCTTCGGGAACAACAGAAGTTCGAGGGGTCAAGAAATTATCCTCTTCTTCTTCCATCTCCTGCTTCTGTGATTCGGTCGAGGCTGGTGGCGGTGATTGCTATTTGTCTTCTTGTTTACCTTTGATGCTCGAATTTTTCGAGGTTGATAATGTCGATATCCGTGTTACGTGATCAACCGCAAACATTTCCTTCGCAATATGTTGTTCGCCATACAATGCTTTCACATCGTCCGACGTCAGGAATTTCATCATTTGGTGGAGAGTCGAAGGGAATGCCCTCATGTTTTAGATCCAAAGCCTTCCGAGTAGGGCATTGTCGCGCCCCCTTTTTCTATCGCACGGGTTAGGTACGGAGAGATAGGGTTTATGACATTTTGGACAACTCCTTAAAAGAAAGGGTTTAAGGATGAGTCGCCACCTAACGATTTTTATGGTGCGTTAGGGCACCTAGAGTTGATAACTCATGAACTAGTTTGCATTACCAGAGATTGGGTAAGGGCTTAAAATTATCCCAAGGGGAAAATGTTAGGCACCCCTCAAGATCCACAATTGTGTGTCCCAGCCAAGAAGTTTTGTTAATTTGGTGAACAAACAGCAAATAAGGTTCATATAAGAGGGGATTTCAATCAAGTATGAAAATCTTTAAAAGTTTTGGAGAAAGCATTAGAATTAACATTTGAAAAGAAATGTCCTAGGTTTAAAGTAATACGGATCACATCAATGCAATACCCAGTATGTCACACCTCGAGGAGACGGCTACACGTGGTATTAGCGCACCAGTCATCATATCCGTATTCTACCCTTCCCACCCCGTAAAGGTTATTCAAAATGCGTGTGTTGGTCACGAATGCTTACTGCGTGCTATTACCTGTCCCATTCTATAAGTTTTGGAGGGTATTTAGGACTACTATTCCTACAAGGTAGGGACTAGGCTGAAACCCTAGGTTTAAAAGGATAAAATTCTAAGCGACATGTAAAACAAATAGGATTACAGATATGGGGCACACATACGGGCAGATACGGGGCTCACAGATCCCTCCACAAGTAGGCACGTAAATAGCACGTCTCAAACACAATCAAGGTCTCAAAGTCAGGATTTAAAACAAGAGTTATTGAGTTGAAAATCAGTAGGTTTCAACAGTTTTAGTAAAAGGATATGTTTTGAAAACTTAGTAGTGAAAGCAGAAGTTTCAGTTAAGATGGAGCAATTCAAAAGGATGATAGGTTTTTTAGAAATGCAATAGTTTAGAGACAACAGTAAGAATCAAGAGTGCGTAGCAGTTTAAAGCTTTCAACAAAGAGAAGAATAACTTTTAGAAAATCAGTAATCAGAAGTAAGGCAAGATTTAAATAAAGCAGTAATTCCGAACAGGAACCCAGTAATCCAAAATGAGGTAGGGATCCAGTAGTTTAAAGGAGTTTAGTAAGAAATAGAAAGTGAGTAGATTGTTTCAGGAAAAACATGCAGTTCAAAATATAGAGCAAGGATTCAAAAATAGGATGATGCTTGAACAAAGTAAGTTGACCCTGAAATCTAGTAATTTGAAATAAAACAGGAGTCAGGTGAACCTCAGTAAAGGAGGAATGATTTCAAGATCCCGAGCAGGACTTTTAGAGAAAAGTGGAATGAACTTCGAAAGAAATAAAGCAAGAGTGAAAAGCAGCAGAGTTCAAAATCTAAGAATGGACTGATTGGTTTTAACACTAGCAAGCAAAACACAATTAGTTGGGTTTAATACGTATTAGGCCTAAAGTTTGCCTAGGCGCCATATACATTGCCTACTTATTTTAAAGGGCGAACATGCATATTTAGTTCTGATTTTTAGAGAGATAAATGATGATACATTTGCAGAAAAACGCTTCAACCAATTAACCACATTTTATTTTGGCGAGATTATTAGATTGGGTACATGTTAACTAGACGTTCAATAGAGTATAATTGAAAACAGACATGCTGAAAGAAGAATCCTAAGGAACATGATATCTAATGCATATGGGAATACCTAAAAGACATGGTTTCTAAATGTCATGCTTATGAAACTGCGACAGAAGTACATTATAGCAGTTTTATTACTGGTTGTAATTTTTAATGGTGAGCAGGGCTTATAAAATGACATAAATATAATAGTTATGCTGAAATAAGAGCCTAAACATGACTTCTAAGGCATGGTATGCATGTCCTAAGCATGCTACTATTACACACATAGGTAAGTAAAATCCTATAGTCATATTTTCTACCCATACTATACTAAACATGCATAGTCTCCTCCCACATTCACTATCCAGCCCCAATTATTCGTTTACAATTTATTACAGGCCAATAATAATAAATTACATTAATGAAAGGAAAAATAAGAAGCTACTTCTATAGGGAGCCTTCAACCAGGCCCAATCTCCCAGCCTCACTCCTTTCGTGTTTCACAACCTTAATGGCCTGGGTGCGGCAAAGCTCCCAAGGGCCCAATGGATCCTTGGCCAATACAAGCACCCAAGATTTTAACAAGTGCAGTGTAGAGTTACCAGCCTTGTGTGTCAAAGTTCAATGAGTACTCAGGGGTACTCAAGGCCATGCTCGCACGAAGGGGGTAGGGCCTAATTTCTAAGAGTAGTGTGAAGTGCCGGGAAGAGAGGAAAGTTCATAGTTGAAAAGAGTTTACAAAAAGATGGAGAGTTGTTTTGAAAGATCAGCTTTTGAAAAAAACAATAGAAGTACTAATTACAAATGTTCAAAAGTATAGAATTGTACACAAGGACAATGGGGTAAGGGGACAAGTAGGTCAGAAGAGACACATAGACTTAAGAAGCGCATTAGCACAGTTATACAAATCAAAAGGTAAGGAAATGATAGTAGACAGTAACAGAATATAGTCATAACATGTGAGATTAAGAGAAAATAACAGTCATGCAAGCATGTAAATCATAAGCAGGGTAAGTACTAATAGGTAAAAGGGATTCAGGGGATCGGGGATACATAATACTAAACATGAAAGGGAAAGGGAAACAGATGCATATAGGAATAGGAAAGGCCTATGACAAGTATTGATTCAATCATAAACATGGAAATCCTAAAGAGGTGAGCATGGAAAGTATTGATAGGCAAACAGGAACTAGCTACATGCTGAACAATAGAAGCATAAGTAGAAGACAATTAAGAATATAATGAACTGAGATAGTAATAAACACATTGGTTTTGGACTTAGAAATTAATTAGAACATACCAGTGATAAGAGAGAGCAAGAGCAAACTGAACACACAATATTAGCCTTGGCTTATAGCCGGCTAATGATAGACAATAGCAGAGAGAGTAGTAGCAGAGTAAAGAAAGAAAGAGAAAAAGCACAAGAAAGCTTAGAGTAGTATTGATAAAATAGAATAAGTTTGAACACAAGTCTGTCTGTGTCCGGTGTAATTGAAAGACATAGAGTATTTATAGTTGCAAATAGGTAGTAAAAGACAATGGTAAAAAGAGGACAGAATCAAATCAGTGTAAGAAAATACCCGGTTCCCTTAAGTCAAGGGATTCAAACTCAAAATGGTAAAACACATATAAGGTAAATAAAGTCAGCACAAGACATAAATAAGGAAACAATAAAGGTCTATTAAGTAACAAGGAATCTCAGAATCAATTAACTGAAGAATCAAGACAAATCACTACCTTAAATTAAGGGATTGGAATTCAACAGTAAAACACATAGTTTCATAAGGCAAAGTAAAATCAGTCAAGACTCGATTTAAGGGAAAGAATAATAGGGTAAACAATTAAGACTAGATTCGGAAAACAACAGTAGTTCAGAAAATAGAGCAAATTAATGAACAAGATAAGTGAATCAATAAGTCTAAACAAACAGGCAGAGTTTTCATATTCTCAATCATATCATTCAATAAAGAAAGCAGAGTCAATCGAGAGGGATTTATGCTCCAAATTTCAACACATATATAGAGAAGCTAATAAGCATAGCACGGACAAGTTCAGAGATGCATAAACAATCACATATAGATAACACGAGTAGGTTAGGCCTTAGAAACTCAGTAGAACATGTTCGAGGTACATAAACTTAAACAGAGAGAGAGTCATGCTAGACACAGAGAAATTAGGGTTTTAACATAGGCGAGACAACAATCACAGAATCATCACAATATGCAGAGAATAGACTTAAGAGTGAAGAGAAAACTCAGTAGGAGTCAAATAGTCCAACCAGCATGAAGATACGAACATAGAAGTCTAAGAAAATTAGGGTTTTCAACATAAAACAATGTTAAAAATAGTAATAGCATGGAATCAGTAAATATGCAAGGGAAAAACTCAAGCATACAAGTGAAATCAGTTTGAACCAGTATAGAAAAGACTTAGAGAAAACCCTAACTAAAAAATACTCAAAAACGTTTTAAACTTGATGAATCTTAAAGAACGAGTTGAGAATAGTGTAAAACATAAAGAAACAAGTTTAAAATCGTTAAAGATAACAGAGATTCAAGAGGTTCAAGTCAAAAATTAGGGTTTCGTAAGAACTAGAGTAAGAATAGGAGAACCTGCCGTGAAACTCATGGATGGTGGTGAGGAAGGCATGACAGCGTTAAAACCTATCGGAGAAAGGCCGGACTCAACCCAGGCAGAGCTCCAGTAGCCGTTGGGGTATGATAGAGACCCATGGCGGTCTCAGAGGTAAAGTAAGCCAGAGCAAGGAGGCGTCAGGGTGGCTGGTGGTTGAAAAGGGAAAGGCTGGAGGTGGCCGGAGGCAGGCTAAGATCCATCAGAGAAAGAGAAGAACCAAAAGGTTCTAGAGAGAAGGAGGAGAGAAAGAGACGGGTAGAGAGAGAGACGGGTCTCGAAGAGTGAGGGGTCGGGG
>ML282463.1:0-15671 GCA_005239495.1 Nicotiana undulata | reverse complement strand
TTTTTTGCAGAAGATTTGTAGAAGTTTTAGTCATTTTTAATTTGTGAAAACAAAAAATAAAGCATCTACAATCAAAATACAAATAATCTACAATTTATGTACAAAATATCTACAAACTAGGAACATTGAATAGAAAGAGACGAAAATTAATACAGCGTGATTTGCGTTTGAAAAGTTCTGAAAGAATCTTTAATTCCCCAATATTAGTGCACCTAAATAAGAATTTTAATACTACAATGATTCCTTATTTAATGAAATATCTGAAAGAATATTTACTTCCTTAATTTTAGCGCCTAAATAGGAAGATTATATCTACTAAGATTCTGTATTTAATGCATTGTATCTGTTTTGTAAAAAAACTATTGACAGGACGGGTAATTTTCAAATCATGAACATATTTAGTAATATAGTTTCCTATATGGTATAGGAACGAAAGACGAACATTTTCTCAAATCTCGTAATGATAATTTTATCTTCACCATTCTCATTGGTGGCATTGAAACCTAAAATAGCCACAAAGTGAAATAATAACTTGTATTTATGGCAAAGCACAAAGGTTGACACAATATAAACGATTATTTATTTATGACGTGATTCTTTGAATGCGATTTGAACTCTTATTTAGTATATTGTCATCTTTTAAAAAATATTTCTATTTTAAAATTCCAATCTCTAAAACTCTATATATATTTCAACAATGATTATCTTTGTAATGTTGTGAGTGGAGATATTATTCTCGATTTAAAATTCACTTTAATCGGCTATCTAAAAACTTGAATGATTCTTTAGCCGGTGATTTTTTAAAAACGACACACAATGTAAATTAAAAAAGAAACATTCTTAGATATCCTTATCTTATAATCCATGTATTTGAGTTGATTTTTTTTTGAAATTGATGAGATCAGCTTCCAAATTTTTTATACTAAAAAAAGATGAAATAGAAGAAGAAATTCGTTGTCATATCTTATTTCTGGTTTTTACGTTTTTCATGCATTGTTTTCTATATATATTTTCTATAATCTTATTTTTATGCCTTTCTTTATATTTTTACAAAAAGTATTTTATTCCGCTATAAAAGGATGAGTTAAAATAGCAATGGTCTACCTAAGAACTTTATTTATATTTTTAGTTTTTTGGTTGAAATTTTTTCATAGTTTTCTTTTAGCTTTATCTAATCAATCTAAATAGGTGCTCACGCAATCACCTAAATTAAAAAATTGAAGAATGTGTAATTTATATATAATTCATATTATGTGTATAATCATATGTTATGGGTATATCATCTGTGTATATTAACTATAAAAAGTAAATAATAAAATTGACCGGATATTTTTTTAAATATTTCATAAGATTTCAGTTTCTTTATTTTATCATTGATATGACTTTTATTATAATAATTTTAAAAACTCTCTACTAAATCAAAAATATCTTATCATTTTATTTTTAAAATTACATTATATTCTTAAAAACTAATCCCATTTTGAATAATTTGTTTACAATTTTAAAAATATATATTTCACGCCATATAATTTTTTTTAAATATAGCTTTTGTCACTTGAAAATCGCTATAGAAACTATCAATTAGAAACCAATATCCCTCTTGTTGAATTCAAGGAAAAAAACCTTACACATAATCTAATGATTCAAAATTAATATTTTTTAATTAATGATAACAATTATAGTTTTTCAAAGGGGTAAATTATCATTTAATTCAAATTCTCTCTCTCTATATATATATACACTAACTTAAATATAGAATAAAATTATCATATATTATTAGTATTTATTAGTTTGCCACTTGGCCTAACCATAATGCCAATTATATATGATAACTTTATTCCTTTAATATATATATAGATATAGATTATTGTCTCCTCTTTGAATTTATGTAGACTAGATGGCTCGAGCCCCTGCTGTGCACGGGCATATGACCGACATCAATGCATGTATTATTTGCACAACTACATCCTAACATAAGAGATTCAAGCTCAAACTTTCAAATTATTGAAAGAAACCTTAATTTTATTTCAGGTGTTCATATTCCAAATTTCACACATTTATTCGAGGGCCTCTTGCCAAAGGGCAATGTAGAAATGTGTTGTTTAGTCTCAAAATATCCTATACATACCTATTGATGAATATCAATTCACTTCCTAAAGGAAAACAAAAAATGAAACAGCTAATCAAGGAAATGTATAATCCGTTGAATGCAATTAATCACATGATGATTGCAATTTTAACTCACTAATGGTCAGGCATTAACATCACCTTTTAACTCAACAGTAAGCGAAAGGTTTCACTCAATAACATATGAATATAACAAAACAAACTCAAATCATGTCTAATCCCAGGAAGAAGAAAAAAAGAGAAAAGAGAAAAAGTAGCGCCAAACAGTAACAATAGCATATAAAATATGAGAAAAAAAATATACACAAACCTAGCCAATTTATGGGGAGAAAGAGAAACTTTCTTTCTACTCAGTACTCATCAGCGTAGCAGCACAACATATAAAAAGTCATCCTTCTCCTCTACCTATCCTTCTATCCCTTAGAGTTAAGTTATCCATATAAATCCAGAAGAACAAAAACAGATTCAGGTCATGGACATGGACATTGGAAAATACGTCCCCATGGTGGTTTCATATGTAAATTAATGAATGTATAGAAGGTTATGATCTTTATCCTTTTCTACAAGCTTGATCCAGAAGTAGATAACACCTCCTAAAGGTTCTTTCATATGACAACTAATGGATGTGGGGACACGATCAGACCTTGGGTCCCCATCTCGGGAGTTAACAGAAACAAAGGACTTCTGAGAATTTCTATTCTTACATTTACCATCTTCCCTAGAAATTATCAAGCTAGGTTATTAGTCTTATTTCTTTCTTTCCTTATTTTCTTCCTTGAAGCGCTTCTAAGAGTTTGACTATCTGGTCCTTCACCATGTCCTTGCAGACAGTCAGTCAATTACAAACTATTCATAAGATAAACTGAACATCTGATCCATAGTAGAAAGATAATTACAACCATATCAACCAAAGATGGCAGACTCAAGTTACTCTATCAACTGATCCACTAGGAAAACTACAATGTACAGTATCACCACGAAATTTTACAAAATCAGTAGACGAACTATTATGTACATTATCACCGCACACGAATGCGTCTCCATTATCATGCATATATTTTTAAAAGAAAGTAAAGAACGGCATGGTATAGAATTTTCTCTTACTAAAATGAATTTATATGGAAAGTTCTCAAGATCAGAGTTGTACCTCACTATTTTTAACAGGTATTACACTTGTAGTAGGTTTTGGCAAAGAATTTAATTTCTTCACTTTACGTTTCTTCCCTTTTTTCTTTAGAAGCACCAAGTATCTCCTTGTTTTGCTTTGGCAAGGAATTCAAGTTTTCGTCCTCTAGGAGCTCATACTTTGTACAGTCAAGAGAAATAATCACGAGTAACCCTCGTTATTTTTTTAACATGTTATCAGAAAGAGTATTAACAGATTCTGAAAAACTAAAAAAATAGTTTTTCACCGTTAGGAATATAGTACCCGGACATGCCAACAGCACGGTGAAGACATCCTGAAGCATAAATAAACAATAAAGTAACTCGTTGAATGAAAATGAAACTCCAAACACTGATGCATGACACGTGTTCTGTGGAACTCTTGCATCTGACCCTCTGAAATTCATCAAGTTCCTTCGTTTAGACAAAGTAGTCTCACCCCTCAGAGGTTGTTGTAGCGCCGAACTGCATAGGCAAGTTTTATCCGATGTAAACACCTCTTGCCTCCTTCAAAGTATCAGCAAACTGAAAGACATAATTGAAGATTGGACAGCTTGAGCATGTGTCAAATTCTGAAGAGTACATGCAAACTATACAGGACGAACATATGACCCTTCCAACAATCATAAACTTAAATAGCTGAACTACTAACATCTCAATCATTTAATTGACTACGTCAGGAAGGATAGGAGTGCTATGAGAAACATACTTAGAAGGATATACCCATTACTGTAATAGTTTTCATTTGTGAAAAAATATAATTTATGGAAGTATATCAAACCAAAATCAAACAAATATAACTGGTATGTTATATTAAATTACTTGCATCTATAATGCATTATTTTCTGATATTATAAATGATTTTGCCTACCCTAAGATCTACGCGAACCAGAGATACTACGGCTATAGAGAACAAAATATGGTAGCCACATGCACTGGCCAAGTATGGAAGCAGCTTGCAACGAAGGACATATACCAGTTCAATTGTTATTGAAGTTCCTCTTTTATTTGTCTCAAAAACACTTGAGTAGACGAACTAAGAACTACTTTTGTTAGAAGCATATAATGCTGCTACTACTACTTGCACAACAAATTCGTGTACTTCTTCACCTTTGAGATAATATAAAATAATTATCCTTCAAACAAAAAAAATAATTTTTTACCGTTCCAAAAAAAAAAAAAAAAGGCCAAAGCTAAGGCTTAGATATGGAAATATATACGCCCCTTACTTTATTCTAAGAAAATACAGAAATGCAACTTAGTTAAAAAGTTGCATGATTTGATGTTTAGTTAATTCTTCGGTCATATATGCCTGCATTTTATACCCTTTTGCTTTTCCAAATCAAAGAGGTATGCCCAACATTCCTTTAATTTTCTTTTATACATCTCAGCCTATTTCTTGATATAGATTTCAGCCTACTTACTGTTCAGATAGATTCTTGCGAACTTTGAAATGTGTCCTTTCTATTTAACGAGCCATTTGCTATTCCAAAATCTATGCCATTATCTCTTTCCATGAATGGAAATGCCACCATATTTACAAATTGAAACAAATTGTAATTTCACCAAATGAACTCGTAGCACATTAAATGCAGCAGTGTGGCACCAAAGAACAAACAAAGACCAAATTGTTAAGCCCAAAAAAAAGGCTCAACATAAAAGTAGTACCAGTGATTTGCAGCCTTTCCTAAGCCGAGACGAAGAATCTTCACCCTCGTTGTCTCCTTCAACTTTCCCCACCAATCTACACACGCTTTTTTCCTCCAAAACGCATTGGCAATTCAATCTCAGACTACCATCTAATTCAACCAAAATAAGAAACAATTATATAATCCAAACATGCACCTACATATATAATTTTAATTTCAATACATATCTTGATAGAAAACAATTCACTCTCAGACTATCATCTAATTCAACCAAAATAAGAAATAATTATATAACCCAAACATGCACCTGCATATATAATTTTAAAATTCAATACACACATGTGAAATTAAGTGTCACGACCCCAAATTCTAACAGGCTGTGATGGCGCCTATCGTGGAACTAGGCTAGCCAACCATCACTTTACTACGCATTTGTTCAATTATAGGAGTTCACAATTTAATAATAAGCATGCAACCATAGCATAAAGTAATGTATTTAATTCTTAGCATCTCGATAATAGTCTAAACAAAACCTCCCAAGACTGGAGTCAATAGTCATGAGCATCTAAGAATATATAAATCTAACTCTACTAAAACTATATTATATTTCTCTGAATCAAGTGTTAAGAACATAATAAGGAAGGGAAGTGGAGAAGCTGTGGACGCTGAACAACTACCTCGAAATCTCGCGAATCTGCAACTACAAGCAAGGATAGCTACTGCTCCAGACCGTCACCTGAATCTGTGCACAGAGTCACAGGGACTCTTTATGAGTACGCCAACTCAGTAGTAATGAAAATAAATCACAGTCTGAGAATTATAAAACACACAGTACAGATACACAATTCCCCAAAACCAGTAAAACACCAAGTCACCATGTAGTATTCATCAAATAATAAGTTCGAAATCAGTTTTCAAAAATCCCTTGAAAACAAGTGCAATATCAGTATATCTCAGCAAAACCAGTTTGGAAACGAAGTAAATCATCGTTTGAAAACTTAGTAAAATCATCATAAATCTGCCCCTCGGGCCAAAATCATTTCGTGTAACAGTTGCCCCTTAGGCATTCTCTCAATCACTCAGTATCAATCATCACTCAGTATCAACCCCGCGGGCAATCATCATCACTCAATCGGTATCGGCGCTCACTGGGGGTTTGTACAGACTCCGGAGGGGCTCCTACAGCCCAAGCGCAATAATAACATAAAGCCTGAAAGCCTCCTCACCACTCTCCTGAGGCCTGAAAGCCTCCTCACCACTCAGTCAGACACTCTCAATTTGCCCTTAGGCCATAAACATACCGGGTTCTCGACCAGAAACAGTGTTTCATTTTTCAATAAATAGTATCAAAATACTCTAGGTGTCAAAACAATTTATCAGGAAAAGACTGAGTGTAAATCATAGCATATCCGTGAGAAAAATGTAGTAAACACAACCCTCAAGGGAAAAACAGATCGGCACTAGGCCCCATACACTGCTTACAGTCCAAATCATATCATAATAAAATAATACTAATTAAGCATATGCTTAAAAGTCGGTTTAGCAACTCAATAGTCGCCTAAAATAGGGAAGCTATTCCCAAAGTTTCAACCTTTGTATTTTAAAACCCGTGAAAGGGTGCATAGTCCGGAGTTTCATACCCTCAGAACATGATTTAAAGACATTACTTACCTCAAACTAGTCTGAAACTACTTCGCAATGTGTTTGCCCTTCGAATCAACATCCGGATGCTCCAAATCTACCAAGTTCAGATTTTTATCATCAATATATGCTTAAGGAACGAATTCCAATCGAAAGATATCAAATTTAGCTCAAAATCCGAATTCGGTCAAAACCCGACCCACGGGCCCGCGTCCCGAAACTCAGAAATTTTTATACCAAAATGTTCTTCGTCCTCTCACGAGTCCGTACATATAAAGAACACCAAAACGGAGTTTGTTTGACCCCTCAAATCGACCCCTAAAGGTCTCATAATCTCAAGCCCTAAACTCACCTTTTTCTACTGATTTTCATGAATTTAATACTGGGATTATGATCTATAATCACCCATAATTGAGTTTTAATGGTCAAAATACTTACCTCTACGAAGAACACTGATTTTCCTCTTCAAAAATCACCTCAAGAGCTCTCTGACCGTACAAACAATGGTGTAAAAAGGGTTTAAGTCGCGGAGGGTTTAATTTATATTTTGCCCAGGTTTTCCGCACTTGCGACCCACTTAACCGCACCTGCGAGACCGCACCTATGACCTCTCCGCATCTGCGAGCCACTGCCCGCACCTGCGGTCAAACTTCCGCAGGTGCGGTTACACCAGCACCAACAACTGCAATGCTGCAATTCCCAAGTTCAAACCTACGTTAGGCACCCGAATTAAATTCCGAGCCTCTCGGGACCCCAACCAACTATACCAACACACCACGTATGATCATTCAACCTTAGTTGCACTCTCAAAACACTAAAATTAACATCAAAATACCAAATCGCATCGAATTCCAGTCTAAGAACTTTCAAATTTCTAAAATCCGAAACTATCCAAAACAACTCCGATTGAACTGAAATTTTGTAGACATATCCAAAATGACATTACAAACCTGCTCCAACTGTCGGAATTTCATTCCGACCCCGATAGCCTATTTTCCACTGCCGATAAAAAATCGCCAAAAACTAACTTTCGACAATTCAAGCGTACTTCTACACCGGACATCACAAAATTATTGTGAACACAGTCCTAAATCCCAAATCACCTAAAGAAGCTATCCGAGCCATAAAATCTGCATTCCGAGGTCGCTTACCAATAAGTCAACTGTCAATTGACTTTTCCAACTTCAATGCTATTTTTAAAGACTAAGTGACTAAACTCTCGTTATAATCACTTCTATTTCAAGCATACCAACTCTAACACATCAATAATAGTATAATCAATCTATAACAATTCAATCACAGTAATTATACTGCAGGTTCTACGTAACGACAGACCGGGTCGTTACATTAAGATACCCACTCAAACATACATGTAAAAACTGAAACATACCCGCTAAACTCCACTACCAAGAAGCTACCGCGACATATAAAGAAAGAGGGGAAACTTACCAAAACTTAGAAATATTA
Source organism: Nicotiana undulata (assembly GCA_005239495.1). Taxonomy (NCBI): domain Eukaryota; kingdom Viridiplantae; phylum Streptophyta; class Magnoliopsida; order Solanales; family Solanaceae; genus Nicotiana; species Nicotiana undulata. Next base: position 7,623 of record ML282463.1, on the reverse strand, counting down.
CAGAAGCCAAGACAAACTGGAAACAAAAGTGTTAAATCTTGAAGCAGAATCAGAAAGGAAGCCGCATGAGCAACGAAATTAAACTGTATAGAAACAATGAGCAAGAAGAAAAACGGTTAAATAAATGACAATGTGTGGAGAAATCCAGAGAGATAAGGATAAAAAAGTACTGATCGAGCTTCTATGTGTTTAGCCTCCATCTTTGTTTGGCGCAGGGAGCTTGAACGCGAGACATGGACACTTTTGTAAGAAATGAAAGAAAGTTGAAGCTTTTTGAAACAAATGGGTACAGAACAGTGAAGCCAGCTGTGTCGCACAGTAAAAATATTGCGTGCATGTTATCTCTCAATAAAAGGGCCGTAAATGAATACCAAAATACTTATGGAAAACAACAATATTACAAAAACGACCTTCGTCGTACCACCAGAAATTAATATGCTTTACTATTAATCGCATATCCTATGAAAATACAATCAACGGTTTTCGGTCCTATTTTTACCCTTTTGGGTTTAGGAACTTGCACTTTTGCCAAACACCCCCACACTTTAAAATAATTCAAGTTGGGCTTCCTTCCTTTCCATTTATCATATGGAATGAATTGTATTTTGCTATGGGGCACTCGATTTAATATTCGATTAGTCGTAAGAATGGCTTCCCCCATCAAGTTCTGTGGCAAACCAGAACTTATCAACAACGCGTTCATCATCTCCTTTAAAGTACGATTCTTTCTTTCCGCAATCCCATTGGATTGGGGCGTGTATGGGGCCGTTGTTTGATGAATAATTCCATATTCTAAACATATTTCTTCAAAAGGAGATTCATATTCACCACCCCTATCACTTCTTATCATTTTTATTTTCTTGTTAAGTTGCGTTTCAACTTCACTTTTGTATTGCTTGAATGCGTCTATTGCTTCATCTTTACAATTAAGTAAGTAAACATAGCATTATTGAGTACGAAAAATTATGAAATACTTCTTTCCACCGCGAGATAGTATTGACTTCATGTCACAAATATCTGTGTGAATTAAGTCTAAAGGATTTGAATTCCTTTCAACTGACTTATAAGGATGTTTAACAAACTTAGATTCCACACATACTTGACATTTTGATTTGTCGCATTCAAACTTAGGCAATATTTCTAAATTAATCATTTTCCGCAAGGTTTTATAATTGACATGACCCAAACGTGCATGCCATAATTCATTTGACTCAAGTAAGTAAGACGAAGCTGAAATTTTATTATTACTTTCAACAACCATTACATTTAGCTTGAAAAGGCCTTCGGTGAGGTAACATTTTCCTACAAACATCTCGTTCTTACTTATTACAACCTTGTCGGAAACAAATACACATTTAAAGCCATTCTTAACAAGAAATCCAATAGAGACTAAATTCTTCCTAATCTCAGTAACATGAAGGACGTTGTTCAAAGTCATCACTTTGCCGGAAGTCATTTTGAGGAATATCTTCCCACATCCTTCAATCTTGGCCTTTGAAGCATTTCCCATAGAAATCGTCTCATCGAGTCCAACAGGAGAATAAGTAGCAAATGCTACTTTAACAGCACAAACATGACGAGTGGCTCCAAAATCAAACCACCACTCTTTAGGATTTCCCACCAAGTTGCATTCGGAAAGCATGTCACACAAGTCATCAACATCATCATGTTTTTCAACCATGTTTGCTTGACCCTTATTCTTGTCTTTCTTCGGAGCACGACACTCCGTAGATTTGTGTCTGGTTTTCCCACAGTTGTAGCAGTTTCCACTAAACCGCTTCTTGCTTGGGTTGTATTTTGGTCCAGAAGCCTTCTTCCTCTTTTTGTTATATTCAACAATATTTGCTCCCATTATCATTGAATTTCCACGGCCTCTCTTGTCAGCAACTTTATTGTCCTCTTCGATTCTCAACCGAACAATGAGATCTTCAAGGGACATCTCCTTGCGTTTGTGTTTCAAATAATTTTTGAAGTCCTTCCACAACGAAGGCAACTTCTCAATCATTGCTGCTACTTGGAATGCCTCATTGATGACAAGACCTTCAATGAAAATTCTATTAGTAAACATAATAAAATTAATACTACCAATATTAGTATTAATTCTACTTATACCTTCAGCAAGGAGATCGTGAATAATCACTTGCAATTTCTGGACTTGGGTAATAACAAACTTGATATCTACCATTTTGTAGTCCAAAAACTTTGCAGCAACAAACTTCTTCAACCCGGCATCTTTAGTTTTGTATTTCTTTTCAAGCCCACTCCACAGTTCTTTTGACGTTTTCAAGTCACTGTAGACGTTATACAAAGCATCCTCCAGCCCGCTTAGAATATAATTCTTGCACAAAAAGTCTGAATGCTTCCACGCCTCAATGACGAGAAAACGTTCAGTCTCTGGAGTTTCGTCAGACAGCACAGGAACATCTTCCTTGATGAACTTCTGGAGACTTATAGTAGTCAAGTAGAAGAACATCTTTTGCTGCCAGCGCTTGAAATCAAGCCCGGAAAATTTCCTGGGCTTCTCAGTCGGTGCCAATGCTGCCGGTGTTGTTTGGCTCGTTGAGGCATTGGCAGTTGCCATCGGAACAGCTTGGTTTCTGTTATCATTCGTCATTTCTGTAAAAGAATGACACAAACGTTAAAATCACGTAGATTTTAATCTTCCATAAACCACAAAGGTTTTACTCCAGAAACAGTCAATATAACACAAATACAGAAAAATAATAAAATTCTTAAGCTTGTTAGTAATCTGTATTTGTAAAACAATTCTGGAGAAAATAAAATAACATAAACAGAAATGTAAACGAAATAAAAAATCAATTCGAGCCCACTGAATTCACAGTGTTTCTTAAAGAATTTAATCCCCTCCTAGTACCCAAGGTTATGGATTATTTCCTCCCAGGATAGAACGAATTACACACTGGTGTAGTGGTACTTCAAACCTCAGTGTTTCGGCGAACTCAAAGTTTTGTAGCAAATCACACTTACTTGCTTTCTTTGAAGATGAAAGTATGCAGAAAGAAGGAGGAGAACTCAGAAATTAGTATGTAAAATCTGAGAGAATGGACTTGTATTTATAGCCAAAGTTGGGCTGAAATCTGAAGAGGTGCAACTTTTCAGAATGGTTGTTTTTGCAAAAACGCCCATAGAGTAAATGACATGACATAATTGGCTATTTGCTCAATAATAAAGAGGGAAAATTGAAGGGTAGTTAATTCTCTGTTACAAAACAGAAAATTAAATTCTGGATAACTGAAATGGATTTAATATTAATATTTATTTTAATTAACAAATAAATTTGGTCCAAAAATTAATCTCTCGATCGATCATTTGACCATATCCAAATCCGAATCCGAAGCCGAAGCCGAGCGAACGAGCGACGACGACGACGACGACGACGCGAGGCTTGCGTTCTTCTCTACTCTTTATTAGCTAGAAGAAGAGCAATTTCTTATATACCCATCAAAAACCTTTTCCTCTTCCTATGTGGGACAATTAAGGAGGGAAACTCAAATATTACTCAAATATTTCATTTTCCCCTCCATTTCCCATTCACCCTATTTTAAGCATTAATAAATCATTAATACTTAAAAAAACCCAACAATCCCCCACATGAATGGGGAATGGCTATATCACAGAAATATGCATGAAAAACTATGTGATTCGCTAGCAAGGATTAATTGCATCTAGATAAGTAGGTTCCCCTTTGAACTTTCCGTAGTGAACTTATGTCGGATATACTCGATCAATCGGTAGATTTGATATCTTTGAACCGTCGAACTTTGGTGTATACCTAGACAACCACAAGTCACACAACCAATCCTTAACCGTCTTTGGTTCTCATTGTTGTGTTCGTTTCAGCCATGAACACCGCCTGGTTTCATAAGTGCATAGAGAATTGGCCTTGCAAAATTCTCCTTGAAGTGGCTAACACTTCACACTTACATAGGTGATTCCTAAATGTGTCATCCTGTAGATACACTATTTGATATACCCCGTATCAAATTTAGAAATCATTAAAAAGCCTTAATGCTTTATCCTTGATACTGAACATTGTCTCATCACGAGAATGGAACAAATAATTTAGTTGACAATGTTGAACCGTCATTAATGACTTTGTTTGATCTCCTTGAACCTAGATCTTGGGATATCCAGTCTTCTAGATAGAGTTACCGCCACTATGACTTGTTTTCGGCCAGAGTCCCATTCCCCTTGATGATTTCTCAACTACCTCTCTAGTTAGGCCTTTTGTAAGTGGATCCGACACATTATCACTTGACTTTACATAGTCAATCGTGATAATTCCTCTAGAGAGTAATTGCATAACGGTTTTATGTCTTTGTCGTATGACGAGATTTACTGTTATACATAACGCTCCCAGCCCTACCAATTGTCGCTTGACTATCGCAATGTATGCATATTGGTGCCAACGATTTGGGACAAAATGGAATATCTTCCGAGAAATTCCGAAGACATTCAGCTTCTTCACCGGCTTTATCTAAGGCTATGAACTCAGCCTCCATTGTAGAGCGGGCGACACAAGTTTGTTTGGACGACTTCCAAGATACCGCTCCTCCACCAATAGTGAATACATATCCACTTGTGGACTTGAAATCATTTGATCCAGTGATCCAATTTGCATCCCAGTATCCCTCAATGACCGCATGATATTTACTGTAGTGCAAAGAAAAGTCCTGGGTATGTACTAAATACCCCAAAACTCGTTTCATGGCCATCCAATGAGATTGACCTGGATTGCTCGTATATCGACTCAATTTACTTATATCACAAGCTATATATGGCCGTGTACAATTCATGATGTACATTAAACATCCCAACACACGAGCATAATCCAATTTTGATATGCTTTGGCCTTTGTTCTTTGCTAATGCAAGATTCACGTCACAAGTGCTTGAATTTTTCAAGTACTGTCTTAATATAATGAGATTGTGACAATGCTAGAACTTGAGAAGTCTTATGGATCTTAATTCTCAGAATTAAATCAGCAACTCCCAAGTCTTTCATATCAAACTTGCCAGTTAGCATGCGCTTAGTCGCATTTATGTTGGCAATGTCATTACTCATTATCAGCATATCATCCACATATAAGTAAACAATGACTATGTGATTTGGAACATTTTTTATGTACACATATTTATCACACTCATTTATTTTAAATCATTTGACAACATTGTTTGGTCAAAATTCGCATGTCATTGTTTGGGTGCTTGTTTTAGTCCGTAAAGGGACTTAACAACTCTACATACCTTCTTTTCTTTACTTGGAACCACAAACCCTTCAGGTTGTTCCATGTATATTTCTTCCTTCAACTCTCCATTTAAGAAGGCCGTCTTAACATCCATTTGATGAATTTCAAGACCATAAACTGCATCTAACGCTACCAGCGTTCTTATGGACGTAATTCTTGTAACTGGAGAGTATGTATCGAAATAGTCAAGACCTTCTCATTGTCTATATCCTTTGACCACAAGTCTTGCCTTAAATTTTTCAATAGTGCCATCATCTTTCATTTTCCTCTTAAAGATCCATTTAGAACCCAATGGTTTATTTCCAGGAGGAAGATCAACAAATTCTCATGTATGGTTGTTCGATATGGATTCTATTTCACAATTGACTGCCTCTTTCCAAAACAATGATTCCGAAGAAGACATAGCTTCTTTAAATGTTTGAGGCTCATTTTCCAATAAGAAAGTCACAAAATCTGGTCCAAATGAAGTAGACGTTCTTTGACGTTTACTACGTCTTGGATCCTCCTGATTAAGTGTACTTTCTTTTGTTTCTTCCTGAGGTCATTTAGATCCTTCACCAATCGACTCACATTCCTTTTTATACGGATATATATTTTCAAAGAACTCAGCATTATCTGATTCTATAACCGTATTATTATGAATGTCGGGATTTTCTGATTTATGTACCAGAAATCGATATGCTTTACTATTAGTCGCATATCCTATGAAAACACAATCAACGGTTTTCGGTCCTATTTTTACCCGTTTGGGTTTAGGAACTTGCACTTTTGCCAAACACCCCCACACTTTAAAATAATTCAAGTTGGGCTTCCTTCCTTTCCATTTTTCATATGGAATGGATTGTGTTTTGCTATGGGGCACTCGATTTAATATTCGATTAGCCGTAAGAATGGCTTCCCCCCACAAGTTCTGTGGCAAACCAGAACTTATCAACAACGCGTTCATCATCTCCTTTAAAGTACGATTCTTTCTTTCCGCAATCCCATTGGATTGGGGCGTGTAGGGAGCCGTTGTTGATGAATAATTCCATATTCTAAACATGTTTATTCTAAAGGAGATTCATATTCACCACCCTTATCACTTCTTATCATTTTTATTTTCTTGTTAAGTTACGTTTCAACTTCACTTTTGTATTGCTTGAATGCGTGTATTGCTTCATCTTTACTATTAAGTAAGTAAACATAGCAATATCAAGTACGAAAAGCAATAAAAGTTATGAAATACTTCTTGCCACCGCGAGATGGTATTGACTTCATGTCACAAATATCTGTGTGAATTAAGTCTAAAGGATTTGAATTCCTTTCAACTGACTTATAAGGATGTTTAACAAACTTAGATTCCACACATACTTGACATTTTGATTTGTCGCATTCAAACTTAGGCAATACTTCCAAGTTAATCATTTTTCGCAAGGTTTTATAATTGACATGACCCAAACGTACATGCCATAATTCATTTGACTCAAGTAAGTAAGACGAAGCTGAAATTTTATTATTACTTTCAACAACCATTACATTTAGCTTGAAAAGGCCCTCGGTGAGGTAACCTTTTCCTACAAACATCTCGTTCTTACTTATTACAACCTTTTCGGAAACAAATACACATTTAAAGCCATTCTTAACAAGAAGGCCAGTAGAGACTAAATTCTTCCTAATCTCAGGAACATGAAGGACGTTGTTCAAAGTCATCACTTTGCCGGAAGTCATTTTGAGAAATATCTTCCCACATCCTTCAATCTTGGCCTTTGAAGCATTTCCCATAGAAATCGTCTCATCGGTTCCAACAGGAGAATAAGTAGCAAAAGCTACTTTAACAGCACAAACATGGCGAGTGGCTCTAGAATCAAACCACCACTCTTTAGGATTTTTCACCAAGTTGCATTCGGAAAGCATGTCACACAAGTCATCAACAACATCATGCTTTTCAACCATGTTTGCTTGACCCTTATTCTTGTCTTTCTTCGGAGCACGACACTCCGTAGATTTGTGTCTGGTTTTCCTACAGTTGTAGCAGTTTTCACTGAATCGCTTCTGGCTTGGGTTGTATTTTGGTCCAAAAGCCTTCTTCATCTTTTTGTTATCTTCAACAATATTTTCTCCCATTATTGTTGAATTTCCACGGCCTCTCCTGTCAGCAGCTTTCTTGTCCTCTTCGATTCTCAACGGAACAATGAGATCTTCAAGGGATATCTCCTTGCGTTTGTGTTTCAAATAATTTTTGAAGTCCTTCCACAACGGAGGCAACTTCTCAATCTTTGCTGCTACTTGGAATGCTTCATTGATGACTAGATCTTCAATGAAAATTCTATTAGTAAACATAATAAAATTAATACTACCAATATTAGTATTAATTC
>ML282462.1:95734-142918 GCA_005239495.1 Nicotiana undulata | reverse complement strand
AAATATTTAAGTATTTTCATGTATAACTTTAAGTTTAAATACTGAAATTCAGTATATATAAATCCTAGCAGTCAAACTAGTACATCAAAATAATATGAATTAAGTACCACGCGCATTGATATGTATGTCTTTTTCATACTATTAAATTAAAGTTTTTAAAATACTGAAATAGATATGAAGTTTTGAAACTTTAGACGCGCAAGTTACTTTTGTATCGACTAGACTTATAAAAATTCTTTGGCAAACTAAGCCAATAAGTGGGGCCCACTTTCAAGGGTTAAGAACCTCTCTAACTCAGTTATTAAATCTCTACACATCAAAAATGGTTTCAGCAAAAACCTAAAAGACTTTGGTCCTACTTTCTTTGGTTTTCTAATAGCTTCAAACGTGACACGCATTCAAGAATTCACAAAAATTTAAAAGGCTTATAAGTGTGGAAAGTGCTTCAACAATTCATACAAGCATTTGGAATGGTAGTAACGTGATTTTACTTGAAACAAAAATTCTTACGAGACTTCTTAGAAAATTTAGCAACGGGGTTTTACGATTCTATATGGAGTACGGTGTAATCGTTTCCAAAAATAATCATACGAATTTTTCCTACTCCATTTATGAGTCCTCGGGTGTAGAGTTCGGAGTTGCGGGCGCGTTCTTAGTCCGAGAGGTAGATTCGACACGAGGTGAGTCTCCTTTCTAACCTTGTAAGAGGAAATTATCCCCATAGGTGATTTATATGCTATGTGTATTTGTTTTGGAGGCTACGTGCATACAAAGTGACGAGAGTCTGTACGTAGCAACTATTATGCCATGTCGGGTAGTTTTAGGTCTCACAGCATGCCTTATGTTCTTCAATGTAACGTTTTATATGATATGAAATCTGTTATACGTAGTCTTGTTCCTCTGAGATTTATGAAAATTTAATAATATGAAAAGGAATCGATTTACGGAAATGTAATATGGAAAGGAATTTTTTTACGGGAAATAATACGAAAGAAATTGTTTATGGAAAATAATATGAAAAGAAATGAATATTGTATGTGTATGTGACCGCTTCGCAATTTACTTTTCGCGAGCGATGTGTAATTTCCCCCACTCTTATGGGATCGGGTCGTACGCCACAGCAGGATTGAAAGGTATTTGTATATATATGGGATCGGGCCGTACGCCACAGTGATTTGAGAGGTATTTATGTATATATATGTCTATATAAGAGTCAGCACACGAGTTGCACGTCTGATTCGCGATCGTGGGGAGCTTTATAATCGAGTCAGCACATGTGTTGCAGGTATGATTCGCGATCGTGGAGAGCTTTATGTTAAATCAGTATAATCGAGTCAGCACACGAGTCGCAGGTATGATTCGCGATCGTGGGGAGCTTTAGGACCATTTAGTGTTTATATACTACCTTACGACTCCGCCCGGTTGTCTTATCCTTGTGTGCGCATGACTATTCGGTATTATTTTATTGACATTGGCTTGATAGATATTTGGGGAAAAGGAAAGCGTATATTGTTGTTTATTTTCAGTATTTACTTGGATTTTTGTGTCTTATACGTATTTCTGGTACACTGTCATACATACCTACTGTTTCCATTATATCCTGTTATATTCTACTGTTGGACCTTAGTGAGTGTCAAGTCGACCTCTCGTCACTACTTCTTCGAGATTAGACGGGATACTCACTGGGTACATATTTATTTATGTACTCATGATGCACTTCTGTACTTAACTGTACATGTTCTTCACGGTGAGCTGCTTCTTCTATCGATCCTTAGCAGCACCATGGAGTTTCTTTTGCTTATGTTCCCTTCTATTTGTTTCAGACAGTGGGATTGTATATTCTACCTTTTGTATATGCAGTTAGTATGCCCGTGATACTCGTGACACTAGTTCCTGGCGCACACGTAGTAGTTACCATGGACTGTATATATAAATTTATTTTTGGTTCAAGCCTCCTTATGGCTGCTTTTGGTTTAAAAATGATAAATTATCTTTTCGATATTATGTTTTCATAACTTATAACCTGGTATATGAGGAAGTATGTAATTTAATGAGGAAGAACCCTTAGTTAAATAAGTGTTGGCTTGCCTGACCCTGCTATTGGGCGCCATCACGACCTGAGTTAGGATTTTGGGTCGTGACAGTAACTAGCACACTTAGTCCCTTGAGCTTAACTTTACTCATAGTGACTGCTTTAGGGAAGCGTCTTCCTGAATGAACTTTAAAGGTTATAGTTTTGATGTCCATTCTATTATTGTCGGAACGCTATCTCTGAAAGTCTCAGTATGCCGACTATTATTAAATCTTCTGATCCCTAATTCATGTTAAGCATATTTTATTCACTAGCCCATGCTGATTTCTATTACTCCGAGGGTCTATGTCACGACCCCAAAATCCTAACAGGTCGTGATGGAGCCTATCGTGGAACTAGGCTAGCCAACCATCACATTACTATACATTTATTCTATTATAATATTTCGAAAATCAATAATAATCAGCAAAATAAGAAATTAATATTTTTCTCTAAGTCTTTAAGCAATTATAATATAATTCAACAGTCTAAACTAATCCCCCAAGACTGGAGTCAACCGATCACGATCATCTAAGAAATAACTAACTCTGCTAATGTTATAAAAAATGTCTATGAATCAAATACTAAGTACTATATGAAGAAGGGAAATGGAGAAGCTGCGGACGCTGGATAGCTACCTCGAAATCCCAAAAGCTGACGATGAACGAACTCGGATGGCTACTGCTCTGAACCAGTACCTGGATCTGCACACAGAGGTGCAGGGAGTAATGATGAGTACGCCAACTCAGTAGTAATGAAAATAAATCACAGTCTGAAGTATATGAAACACACAACACAAAACACCAATCCACAAAACAGTAAAACAGCAAGTCTCAATACAATATACATAAGTTCGAAAACCAATTTCCAGAAAATCCTTTGAAACAAGTATATTTTCCAATATGTCTCAGTAAGACTCTCAGTAATATCAGTTTAAAAAATGAAGTGAATCATAGTCAAAACTCAGTAAAATATCATCATAAAACTGCCCATCGAGCCATAATCATCACTCGTAACAATTTTCCTCAACAACTCACCATCACTCAGTATCAGCCCCGGGGGCAACCTCACTGTCACTCATCACTCGGCACTCGCACTCAGTAGGTACCTGCGCTCACTGGGGGTGTGTACAGACTCCGGAGGGCTTCCTACAGCCCAAGCGCTATAAACAAGCCACATCATGGCATAAATCACTCTCAGGCACTCGGCCTCTCTCATATCATAACATCCTCACAACATTGGCCCTCATATATTCTCATAGTTTCAAAGCAGTGATAATATCTGTAAAATAGCCCCCAAGGGATTAAAATAGATCGGCACTAGCCCCCAAACATGGCTTACATCCAAATATATCAAAACATAGTAATAATATAACTCATATGCTTTAAAAGCGATTTCGCAACTCAATAGTTGCCTAAAAGGAAGATTTTCCCAAATTTCCAATCCGTGCACGCCCCACACTCGTCATCCAGTGTGTGCGTCACTCCAAATCCGTGAAAAGATGTAAAGTCCGGGGCTTCATACCCTCAGGACAGGATTTAAAGACATTACTTACCTCAAACTAGCTCGAAAAGCTACTCTGCAACCCGTTTGCCTCTCGAATCAACTTCCGAGTGCTCCAAATCTATAAAGATCAGATTTTCCTCATCCAATGTATTCCTATTGGAAAAAAATACCAATTTTAGCACAAAACCCAAAATTAGCCAAAACCCGACCCCCAGGCCCGCATCTCGGAACTCGACAAATTTTATACCGAAATGTTCTTCATCATATCACGAGTCCGTACATATAAAGAACTCAAACATCGGAGTTCGTTTGACGCCTCAAATCATCCCTAAAAGGTCTCATATTCTCAAGCCCTAATTCCATCTATTTTTACTGATTTTCATGAATTAGACACTGATATTTTGATCCTTAATCACTTATAATCGAGTATTAGGGTCCAAAATCCTTAACTCAACGAAGAACAATGATTTCCGCTCTTAAACATTGCCTCAAAAGCTTCTTCCCTTTCAAAAATGGTGGAAAAGTGGGCATTGGTCGCGGAGGGTTTATTTAAATATTGCCCAGATAATTACGCACTGCGATCACGAAAAGACCCTCGCAATCGCGAAGAGAAATTTCCACATACCCTCAAAATACCCTACGCGATCGCAAAGCCTCACACGCGACCGTGATTCAATAGAACCTCAACCCCACGCGATCTCGAAGAGTATTGACCCCCCTCCAACACGTGCCTCTCTAACCCTACACAATCGCACTGACCAACGTTGCACAACTACGCGATCACACTCCTTCTCCCATGATCGCGATTCACAAAATGACTGGGCTCCATATTACTCTATGCGATCGCGGACCAATCCACGCGATCGCGATGAACAATTTGTTGCTGCAATTACACCAGAAAAACAGCAGATTTCCTAAGGCTAAAAATGCCCGTTAACCAATTGAAATCAATCATGAGCCCCTCTGGACCCCATAAATAATCATTCAAACTTAGTTGCACTCTCGGAACACCAAAATTAACATCAAAATCACATCGGATTCAAGCCTAAGAACTTTGAAATTTCTAAAATCCACCAACGATGCCGAAACTATCCAAAACAACTCCGATTGACCTGAAATTTTGCAGATATATTCAAAATGACATTATGAATCTGTTCCAATTTTCGTAATTCCATTCCGACCCCGATAGCCTATTTTTCACTGCCGACCAGAAATCACCATAAACTAACTTTCGCCAATTCAAGCATAATTCTACACCGGACATCACAAAAATATTTCGGACACACTCCTAAGTCCCAAATCACCTAACGAAACTATCCGAGCTATAAAATCCATATTTCGAGGTTGTTTACCAATAAGTCAACTCTCAGTTGACTTTTTCCACTTTAAGGCTATTTTTAGAGACTAAGTGTCTCAATTCTCACTACAACCATTCTGATTCCGAGCCTACTAACTATAACACATCATAAACAGTATAGCCAACCTATGACAATGCAATAACAGTAAATATAATTTATATTCTACGTAACGACCGACCGGGTCGTTACAGTCTAACTTTTCCTTATGGTAATCATGTTGGAGTCACCGACTCATTTCTCGAAATGGGGATATGACTTTATGGCTTATACTCTTTTATTATCTCAAGGCATGTCACCTCTTGTATTTTCCTTCACTTGACTATAGACTCTGTCATCCTGTTATATTTTGATTTACCGTTATCACCCATTTATCATATATCACTCATAATGCTTCATTCACTCTCTTTTTATTCTCCTACTAATATTTCTGTCTATCACTTTATTCTGAAAAATTTAACACAACATTCTTTCACTTTTAGCTCCCCTTGATTCATCTCACTGGTTCTTCGGGTCACCTAACATGCTCTTTTTTCCTAGGGACATGAGTCATACCAAGGTAAATACTTATCCCTTCTATGATTCCACTGCCTATCTTCTTAAATTTTTGAACATTCTAGTATTCGTATCTGACTGTTCTATTCTAGTGTGCACCATCTGGTGTCTCACAAGGAGTGCTATTAATATGTTTGCACTGTCATTCAGAAATATTAGCTAATGATAGAAATTCATCCACCATTTTGGGTTACTCTAACCCCAGCTGGATCCTAATATCTCATCATTTTCTTAAACTATATGTGTTAGATCCCATAAGGCATAACTGAGATGGGTGGCCAATTGTATAAATCTTTGTTACTGTTTAAAGTAACTCAAAATGCTTATATTTCTCTGACTGAATTGTAAATACTGGTAATCTCCACTAACTGGGTACCTCGTACCCTTCTTCAGCTTGCTTCTTTTACTTGTTAAAACTTGTATCTACCTTTTGATTCTCTTATTGCTTTTTACCATATGGGTGGATAGATATTCATACCTTAGGGGTCCTTATCAAGAATCTTACACGTCTTAGTACACACATGATCTATTGAAGACCTCACATTTACTTATCATAAACATGATGCAAAATCGAGTTTCTCTGACTCAACTCTTCCACAACCACATTCAATCTCTTACCAACTATCTTTCTGGATGTAGGTATCGGTGTATTATGAATAAAATAGAATTTTGGAGTTTGAATTCTTACAACTAAGCTCTACCACACGATCTAGAGAAATAGTGACAATATTAAATGTCCCGTAACCTTATGTTTATGAGTGTGGTGCACAACACACCCATAAAAAAGACTCTACTAGACACGGCTTGTAAATTCCCTATGACAGAAATGCTCTGATACCACTTTCATCATGACCCAAACCGAAAGTCCGCGATGGGCACCCGGTGCCTAAATCAACTGAGTACCAACATAATGTATCCTTCTTATCACACTATCATGGGTAAATGATCTGGAAAGGTTGTCATGAGATGTGATGACCCAAGGGGTCATTTTATAAATTAGACTCTATTCCATGCAAAATAACCATAAAAAGACTAAAATGAAATGCCTAGATTTGCGTGCACAGCTCGGGCGTAAAACCGAAAAGCTTTTATGTGAAAATATGAGAAATAGTGATTTTTAGAATTTAAATTTGATAAAAGTTGACTTTGGTCAATATTTTGAGTAAACAGACTGGGATCTATGTTCCGACAATCCCGAGGGATCCGCAGTAAAATATGGGACTCGGGCGTATGCCCGAAAACGAATTCTGAGGTCCCAAGCCTTAGAAATCAATTTTTGAAAGAAATTATTTTGCTGAAATGTTCATGAATTAAAGAAAAGAAATAATGTAAAAAATCATTGGTATCGGGTCCGTATTTTGGTTCCGGAGCCTAGTACAGCTTTTTTATGATGCATAAAGGTTAACTGTAAAATTTGGTAAAAACCGGAGTTCGTTTGACGTGATTCGGACATTCGGTTGAGAAATTATGAACTTTAAGAGTTTTTAATGAAAATAATGAGTTTTGAGCTTTAATTCATAGATTTACATGTTAGTTTCATGATTTTATCGCACGAGCAAGTTCGTATGATATTTTTAGACTTGTGTTCATGATTTTTTTGGAGCCCCGAGGGCTCGTGTGAGTTTCGTGTAGGCTACGGGATGTTTTACACTTGAAAATAACTGCTGGTTTTTCAGTATCTGGTGTCCAGGTTTTTGTACTGTGTGATTGCATAGGTAGTACCGCGATCGCATAGTGTAGTCTTCAGGGTCCTAGAATTTGTGATGTGCGATTGCACTCAGAAGCCTGCGATCGCACAGGCCAGCAGCCCCAACCCTGTGCGAAGGCACCTGTAGCTGTGCGATAGCACTGCTTTAAATTTTGGCTTGGGGGAGGAAAATCCAATACCATGTGCGATAGCACTGACCAAAAATCCCTTATGCTGTGCAATCGCACCTCTTTATCCGTGATCGCACAGTTGCCCAGCCCAGCTATTATAAATACTTTTTAAAAATCAGGCAGACCTTCTTCTTTACCAAAATTTCGAGGTTTTCAGCCCTAAACACGATTTTCTTCAACATTCTTCATCCCCAAGTCATAGGTAATCAATTCTAAACTTTGTTCTTTCAATTCCTTATTATTTTGCATCACTTTTAAAGCAAAAACAAAAAAAAATTCATGGTAAAAATCTAGGATTTGGGTAAAATTACGGAGTTTTGTAAAAATCAAATTTTTATATCAAATTAAGGTTGAATTTCAAAACTAATAGCATATTTGGGTTTGTGGGTGAATGGGTAAACGTAATTTGGTCCGAACCCCGAGTTTAGACCAAGAGGGCCTGGGGTCGGGTTTTCACTTTTTTTGAGAAAACTTAGGAAAAAATATATTTTTCAATAAAGTTAGTTCCTTTAGCATTAGTTAATGATATTAAGTTAATTTTGATTAGATTCGATCAAGTTAGAGGTGAATTCAAAGGGAAAGGCAATAATTGAGCAGTGAGTGGCCTTCGGAATTGAGGTAAGTGTTTGGCCTAACTTTAGCTTGAGGGAATAGGATTCCCCACTTGTTTGTTATGTGAATTGAATGGGCGTGGTGTATAGGTATGGTGACGAGTATCTACGCACCACCCAAAGTGTTTGCTAAAATATGATCCCCTTTCCCGTTCTCCACTTATTTGATTATTGTCTTAACTATTACATGTTCATTATCGTTTCTATGATTATTTGGCCTTGTTGAATTGTTGTTAGTTATTGTTGTGACTGTTTGGAAAGAGTATTGGTTGTTTGAGCTGGTTCCCTCGTGATATAAACATGGCTGAGAGGTTGATATTGTTTTTATGGAATAAATGTGTATGTATTTTGATATTCTTGTTGGTTTCATGGTTGAGAGGCTATTGATGAAATCATGAGAAAAATGCAATTTATTATTTATAATTGTTGAAACAAAAGTATTGTAAAAGGCTTGTCTTGATTTGTGAAATTTTGAATAAACTGATATGATATGTCTGGTGGGAGCAGGTTGCACGCCGCAACAAGGAGTAATAAGGGAGGACAGGTGGGATCGGGTTGCACGCCACAACAGGAGTAATAAGGGAGATATTTTAGGGAGGAGCAATAAGGGAGGACAGGTGGGAGCGGGTTGCACGCCGCAACAAGGAGTGATAAGGGAGGATATTTACATTTATATTTTACTGATTTTTCAAGAAATAGAGAATCAAAGTTTTGAAAAGCAAAAATATTTATTTTACTACTCTTTAAATATTTTAGTACTATTTTTTTATTTAAAGTTAAAGTTAAAGTTAAAGTTTGGAACTCTGAAGAGATATTTGAGGATTGGTTATAGCTGAGTTATTTTATTTTATTTGGTTGCAACACTTAATTATCTATTTGTTTAGACTTCTTCTTGCTCATTATTTATTGCTGTTAAAGATTAAAATGTTGAA
The DNA here is from genome assembly GCA_005239495.1 of Nicotiana undulata. NCBI lineage: Eukaryota > Viridiplantae > Streptophyta > Magnoliopsida > Solanales > Solanaceae > Nicotiana > Nicotiana undulata. The sequence continues at coordinate 134,010 of ML282462.1, read as the reverse complement.
GCCCAACTTAGCCTCGTCACTACTTCGCCGAGGTTAGGCTCGGCACTTACTCAGTACATGGGGTCGGTTGTACTGATACTCACTTTCTGCTCTTTTGCACAAATCCAGGTTTTATTCAGCATTAGAGGATTTCAGGACGACCACCTATTCATTTGGAGACACGAGGTAAAAATGCCGGCGTTCGCAGATTCTGAGAGTCTTCTCCTATTTTTACATACACTGTTTTATATTATTCAAAACAGCTACACTATTTCTTTCAGCCATTATTTGTAGTATTTTGTAGTAGTTCGTGGATTGTGACACCAGACCCTGGGATAGTCTTAGAGTTATTTATATAATTAGTTTGTGGTTCGTTTCATTTAGTTGGTTATTATTATTATTTTATTTTAAATGTTGTTGGGAATTATTTTAGTTAAGTTCATTTCGAATTTATTTATTTATGCCTAAGTAATTAATTAAGGAAATTAGTAATCGACTTCTAACATTGGCTTGCCTAGCAAGTGTGGTGTTAGGCGCCATCACGATCCCTAAGGTTGGGAATTTGGGTCGTGACAAGTTGGTATCAGAGCACTAGGTTTACTTAGGTTTCACAATCCACGAACAAGCTTAGTAGAGTCTGAAGGATCGGTAAAGAGACGTTTGTACTTATCCATCAGAGGCTATTGAGTTAGGAAACAATTCCATTTTATTTCTATTCTATCGTGCGATTCTTGTATCTCAAATGCTGATTTGGATTCTTCTATTCTCTCGCAGATGGAGAGAACACGTGCTTCATCTTCCGCTGATCAGAATTCTGGACCTCCAGCAACAGCAGCTCCTACTAGGGGAAGAGGCCGAGGCCACGCCATAAGTCAAGGCAGGGGCAAGACTCAGCCCATTGCTCAAGCAGCAGCCACAGCTGCGGAACCCCAGATTGAGATTAATGAGGGGTTCCGACTCAGATTGTCCCAGCGGCAGCAGCTCGGGTTCCCGAGGGGTTTATTGCTACCCCAGTTCTTCAGGATGCTTTGGTCCGCTTAGTGGGCCTTATGGAGTGTGTGGCCTAGACTGGCACCTTTCCCGTTGCAGCAGCCGTATCTCAGGCTGGAGGAGGGGTCCCGACTCCTACTACCCACACTCCAGTTCAGACTACACCTCAGGTTCAGACTCCAGTGGCTAATCCCATTGGGGCAATTCATCCAGTTGCAGGAGTGCCGCCCGCTAATGGGGCAGCCATGTCATCGGATGCTTTGTGGAGACTTGACAGGTTCATTAAGCTATTCCCTGTCCATTTCAGTGGTGCTACTTCAAAGGACCCTCAGGAATATCTGGACAGTTGTCATGAGGTGTTGCATAATATGAGTATTTTGGAGACCAATGGGGTTGATTTTGCAGCTTTTCAGATGACTGGGTTCGCCAAGAAATGGTGGAGAGATTATTTGTTGACTAGGCCAGCGGGATCACCAGCTCTGACTTGGGATCAGTTTTCCTATCTCTTTTTGGAGAGGTTCTTACTTGTCACTGCTCGAGAGGATAAGCGTCGTCAGTTTGAGCGACTACATCAGTGTAACATGACTATGACTCAGTATGAGACTCGTTTAATGGATCTGGCTAGATATGCTATGCTTATATTTCCCACAGAGAGGGAGAGGGACAGACGGTTTATTTATGGTCTTGCTCAGTCCATCAGGTTGCAGATGGCCAAAGAGACAGGATCCGCGATTTCTCTTCAGGATGTAGCTAATATAGCTAGGAGGGTTGAGTCAGTTCTTGGGATAGGAGGTCAGGGGTCAGACAAGAGACCTCGTCATTTTGGTGTTTTCAGTGGTTCCTCATCTGGAGGCGGGACTTTGTTTAGCAGAGGCCATTCATCCAGGCCATTCCATTCAGTGCTACAGGTTTCACATGGTACTTCAGGGGTCGTGGTTCTTATGCACCTCCTTCTTCTCAGCCAGTCTACAGTGCTCTTTCAGCTCCTATTAGAGCACCTCCTCTGCAGAGTTATTATCGTGGTCAGCCGGTTCGTCAGGGTCAGTCCTTATATCAGGAGGGATGTTTTGAATGTGGTGAATATGGGCATGTTAAGAGAGTTTGTCCGAAATTTCTGAGCAATCAGCATCAGTACCAGGGTTCTCGTGTCATAGTTCCGACACCAGCTGCAGTACCCCCTGCCCAGCCAGCAAGGGGTAGGGGTCAGGTAGTCATAGGTAGAGGCCAGAATGTTAGGGGTGGAGGACAGATAGCTAGAGGTGGAGGTCCTCCCAAAGGTGTGGTTTAGGGTGGTGGGACTCTTCCCCGACTATATGCTTTTCCAGCTAGGCCTGAGGCAGAATCCTTTGACGCTGTTATTACAGGTATCATCTCAGTTTGTGATAGAGTTGCTTCTATTTTGTTTGATCTGGGGTCTACTTATTCGTATGTTTCATCCTATTTTGCCTCGTATTTGAATGTGCCTCGTGATCCCTTGAGTGTTCCTGTTTATGTGTCTACACCGGTGGGGGATGCTATTATGGTAGATCAAGTATATCGTTCGTGCGCGGTAGTCATTAAGGGTCTTGAAACTAGTGTTGATCTTTTACTCCTAGACATGGTTGACTTTGATCTTATATTGGGTATGGATTGGTTGTCGCCCTATTATGCCATTTTAGACTGTCATGCCAAGACAGTTACTCTTTACCGGGATTGCCTCGATTAGAATGGAAAGGGACTCTTAGTCGTTCTCCCAGCCGGGTAATTTCAAATGCTAAGACTCGTCGCATGGTGGAGAAAGGGTGTTTGGCTTATTTGGCTCAAATTCGTGATTCTGATGCTGAGGTTCCTTCTATAGAGTCAGTTCCTATCGTGCGTGAGTTTTCTAAGGTATTTCCTGCATACCTGCCGGGTATGCCGCCTGACACGGATATTGATTTCTGTATTGATGTGGCTCCGGGCACTCAGCCCATTTCTATTCCTCTGTACCGGATGGCCCCACCAGAATTGAAGGAGTTGAAAGAACAGTTGCAAGACTTGTTAGATAAGGGTTTTATCAGACCTAGTGTCTCGCCTTGGGGTGCACCGGTTTTGTTCGTAAAGAAGAAAGATGGGTCAATAAGAATGTGCATAGACTACAGGAAACTGAATAAAGTTACTATCAAGAATAAATATCTGTTGCCGGGGATTGATGACCTATTTGATCAACTTCAAGGTGCTAGAGTGTTTTCGAAAATTGATTTGAGGTTAGGCTACCATCAGCTGAAGATTAGGACGTCCGTTATTCCTAAAACAACATTTCGTACGAGGTATGGGCACTATGAATTTTTGGTTATGTCTTTTGGGCTGACTAATGCTCCAGCGGCCTTTATGGACTTAATGAATCGGGTTTTCAAGCCACATCTAGAATCCTTTGTGATCGTGTTCATTGATGACATTCTTATATACTCCCGCAACCGGGAAGAGCATGAGCAGTATCTCCGTATAGCACTCCAGACTTTGAGGGATAATTAGTTGTATGCTAAGTTTTCTAAATGTGAGTTCTGGTTAGATTCCGTAGCCTTTTTGGGTCATATTGTATTAGCCAAGAGTATTCAGGTTGATCCTAAAAAGATAGAGGCAGTTAAGAACTGTTAGACCCACCACAGTCATGGAGATTAGGAGTTTCTTGGGTTTGGCCGGTTACTACCGTCGTTTTGTGGAGAGGTTTTCATCCATAGCATCCCCAATGACTAAATTGACTCAGAAAGGTGACCCATTTACATGGCCATATGAGTGCGAGGCGAGCTTTCAGAAGCTCAAGACAGCCTTTACTTCGGCACCGGTGTTGGTGTTACCATCAGATTCGGGTTGTTTCATGGTGTATTGTGATGCGTCTCGAGTTGGCCTTGGAGCAGTGTTGATGCAGGATGGCAGGGTGATGGCGTATGCGTCTCGTTAGTTGAAAGTCCATGAGAAGAATTACCATGTTCATGATTTAGAGTTGGCAGCTATTGTACATGCTTTTAAAATTTGGAGGCATTATCTTTATGGCGTGCCGTGTGAGATTTTTACTGACCATCGCAGCCTCTAGTACTTATTCAAGCAAAAAGATCTAAATTTGAGGCAGCGGAGGTGGTTAGAGTTGTTAAAAGATTATGATGTCACTATATTGTATCACCCAGGGATGGCCAATGCGGTGGCCGATGCATTGAGTAGAAAGGAAGTGAGTATGGGTAGTCTTGCGTATTTCCCAGTTGGAAATAGACCGTTGGCTTCAGATATTCAGACTTCGCCTAATCAGTTCGTGAGGTTGGTTATTTCTCCCAACAGTGTCCTAGCTTATACTGTCGCTCGGTCTTCTCTAATTGATCGTATCCGAGAGCGGCAGGATGATGACCCACATTTGGCGGTCCTTAGGGACACGGTTCGGCACGGCGATGCCAAGCAGGTTACAGTTGGAGATGATGGCATTTTGAGGATGCAAGGTAGGTTGTGTGTGCCTAATGTAGATGGCCTCCGTGAATTGATCCTTGAGGAGGCTCACAGCTCCAAGTATCCTATTCACCCAAGTGCAGCAAGAATGTACCAAGATTTGAAACAACATTATTGGTGGAGAAGTATGAAGAAGGACATTGTGTCTTATGTGGCTCGTTGTTTAAATTTTCAGCAGGTAAAATATGATCATCAGAGACCTGGTGGTTTGCTTCAGCAAATAGAGATTCCTGAGTGGAAGTGGGAGCGTATCACTATGTACTTCGTTGTTGGGCTCCCACGGACTCAGAGGAAGTTCGATGCGGTTTGGGTTATTGTGGATAGGCTGACTAAATCACCACACTTCATTCCAGTGGCTAGTACTTATACTTTAGAGCGGTTGGCTGACTTGTATATTCGGGAAATTGTTCGCCTTCATTAGGTGCCCATGTCTATCATTTCTGATCGGGGTACGCAGTTTACTTCGCACTTTTGGAGGGCAGTTCAGCGAGAGTTGGGTACCCGAGTGGAGTTGAGTACAACATTTCACCCTCAGACTGACGGGCAGTCCGAGCGTACCATTCAGATATTGGAGGACATGCTCGGCGCTTGTGTTATTGATTTTGGGGTTCATGGGATCAGTTCTTACCATTAGCGGAGTTTTCTTATAATAATAGTTATCAGTCGAGCATTCAGATGGCTCCTTATGAGGTGTTATATGGTAGACGGTGCAGATCGCTAGTTGGATGGTTCGAGCCAGGAGAGGCTCGGTTGTTGGGTACCGACTTGGTTCAGGAGGCCTTAGATAAGGTCAAGATTATTCAGGAAAGACTTCGTGCAGCTCAGTCTAGGAAAAAGAGTTATGCCGATCGTAAAGTTTGTGATGTAGCATTCATGGTTGGAGAGAGAGTATTGCTTCGTGTGTCGCCCATGAAGGGTGTTATGAGGTTTGGGAAAAAGGGAAAGTTGAGCCCTAGGTATATCGGGTCGTTAGAGATTCTTGATAAGGTGGGGGAGGTAGCTTACAGACTTGCATTGCCTCCAGGGTTATACTCAGTTCATCCGGTATTCCATGTGTCTATGCTCCGGAAATATCATGGTGACCCGTCCCACATTTTTTATTTCAACTATGTCTAGTTGGACAAAGACTTGACTTATGAGGAGGAGCCGGTAGCTAATTTAGACCGACAGGTTCGCCAATTGAGATCTAAGAGTTTTCCTTCAGTTCGAGTGCAATGCAGAGGCCAACCCATTGAGGCGGCTACTTGGGTGTCTAAGTCAGACATGCAGAGTAAATACCCACACTTGTTCGCCACTTCAGGTAATTTTCTATGTCCGTTCGAGGACGAACGTGTGTTTTAGAGGTGGATATTGTGATGACCCAAGGGGTCATTCTATAAATTAGACTCTGTTTCATGCAAAATAACCATAAAAAGACTAAAATGAAATACCTCAATTTGCGTGCGTAGTCCGGACGTGAAACCGAAAAGCTTTTATGTGAAAATATGAGAAATAGTGATTTTTAGAATTTAAATTTGATAAAAGTTGACTTTGGTAAACATTTTGAGTAAACGGACCCGGATCCGTATTCCGACAATCCCGGGAGGTCCGCAGTAAAATATGAGACTCGGGCGTATGCCCGGAAACAAATTCCGAGGTCCCAAGCCTTAGAAATCAATTTTTGAAAGAAATTGTTTTGCTGAAATGTTCATGAATTAATGAAAAGAAATAATGCAAAAAATAATTGGTATCGGGTTTGTATTTTAGTTCCAGAGCCCGGTACAGCTTTGTTATGATGCATAAAGGTTAACTGTGAAATTTGGTGAAAAACAGAGTTCATTTGACGTGATTCGGACATCCGGTTGAGAAATTATGAACTTTAAGAGTTTTTTATGAAAATAATGAGTTTTGAGCTTTAATTCATAGATTTACACGTTAATTTCATGATTTTATCGCACGAGCAAGTCCGTATCATATTTTTAGACTTGCGTGCATGATTTGTTTGGAGCCCCGAGGGCTCGGGTAAGTTTCGAGTAAGCCATGGGATGTTTTACACTTGAAAATAACTGTTGGTTTTTCAGTATCTGGTGTCCAGGTTTTTGTACTGTGCGATCGCATAGGTATGACCGCGATCGCATAGTGTAGTCTTCAGGGTCCCAGAATTTGTGATGTGCGATTGCACTCAGAAGCCTGCGATCGCACAGGCCAGCAGCCCCAACCCTGTGCGAACACACCTGTAGCTGTGCGATAGCACTACTTTAAATTTTGGCCTGGGGGAGGGAAATCCAATACCATGTGCGATCGCACCCCTCCCCATGCGATAGCACTGACCAAAAATCCCTTACACTTTACGATCGCACCTCTTTATCCGCGATCGCACAGTTGCCCAACCCAGCTATTATAAATACCTTTTAAACATCGGGCAGACCTTCTTCTTCACCAAAATTTCGAGGTTTTCAGCCCTAAACACGATTTTCTTCAACAATTTTCATCCCCAAGTCATAGGTAATCAATTCTAAACTTTGTTCTTTCAATTCCTTATTATTTTGCATCACTTTTAAAGCAATATCATCACTTTTAATGCAGTTTATTCAAAATTAAAAGTTTTAAAGCAATATCATCACTATAAATAATAACTGTTGAAACAAAATTATTGTGAAAGGCTTGGCCTAATTTGTGAAATTTTGAATAAACTGATATGATATGTCTGGTGGGAACGGGTTGCACGCCGCAACAAGGAGTAATGAGGGAGGACAGGTGGAATCATTTGCACGCCGCAACAGGAGTAATAAGGGAGATATTTTAGGGAGGAGCAATAAGGGAGGACAGGTGGGAGCGGGTTGCACGCCGCAACAAGGAGTGATAAGGGAGGATATTTACATTTATATTTTACTGGTTTTTCAAGAAAAAGAGAATCAAAGTTTTGAAAAGCAAAAATATTTATTTTACTACTCTTTAAATATTTTAGTACTATTTTTTTTATTTAAAGTTAAAGTTAAAGTTAAAGTTTGGAACTCTGATGAGATATTTGAGGATTGGTTATAGCTGAGTTATTTTATTTTATTTGGTTGCAACACTTAATTATCTATTTGTTTAGACTTCTTCTTGCTCGTTATTTATTGTTTTTAAAGATTAAAATGTTGAAGCCCGACTTAGCCTCGTCACTACTTCGTCGAGGTTAGGCTCGGCACTTACTCAGTACATGGGGTCGGTTGTACTGATACTCACTTTGTGCTTTTTAGCACAGATCTAGGTTTTATTCAGCAGTAGAGGATTTAAGGACGACCACCTATTCATTTGGAGACACGAGGTATATTTGCCGGTGTTCGCAGATTCCGAGAGTCTTCTCCTGTTTTTACATACATTGTTTATATTATTCAGAACAGTTACACTATTTCTTTCAGCCATTATTTGTAGTATTCTGCAGTAGTTCGTGGATTGTGACACCAGACCCTGGGGTAGTCTTAGAGTTATTTATATAATTAGTCTGTGGTTTGTTTCATTTAGTTGGTTATTATTATTATTTTATTTTAAATGTTGTTGGGAATTATTTTAGTTAAGTTCATTTCGAATTTATTTATTTATGCCTAAATAATTAATTAAGGAAATTAGTAATCGACTTCTAACATTGGCTTGCCTAGCAAGTGTGGTGTTAGGCGCCATCACGATCCCTAAGGTTGGGAATTTGGGTTGTGACATGAGATAACCAGAATTAAACATATGAGAATACTCGACATAGGACGACCCAACATGGAATAAAAAGTTATACATGTGACATATATGCCTATAAGGCCGACATGGTCGTTTGTACACTCAAAACATAGGCCAACAAGGCCATACATTCATGCATATACATAGAATATGTATACAAGCCTATAAGACTACATACATATCATAGAGGCTGGGACAAGGCCCCGCCATACAAATCTATACATGTCCAAAGCATACTGACCAAATAGGCAACTCTGCAGCAAGTGGAGTGCATCAATACCTTCCGCTGAGATGATAGCCTACTAGGAGGACTGTCAACCTGTCTATCGGGACTTGCGGGCATGAAATGCAGCGTCTCCAAGAAACAGGGACGTAAGTAAAAATAAAGTACCGAGTATGTAAGGCATGAAAGCAGTATATAAAAGACATGAAAGAAACATTGAGCAAAGAACTAAACTTGTAAGTCTTAGTAGCTCTGTGAATCATGAATCATTTACAATGTCATGCATATGCATATAAATGCCATATCATGCATAGGAATATGCATACATAACATCATCAGGCCTCGTAGGGCATCCCATCATATCATCTCGCCTTTGTGGGCGAAATCATCAATGTATGCCAGCTGATCAGGTAGTGGTGTGTATATAACACCATAACCTTTCCCCATACCCCATATACATATAATATATGCGTATATAATGTCATCTGGTTATGGGTCGGTATACATGTATAAATGAATGCAATGCATAAGAAGTAAGTCAATAAGATCTCTCGGGATGTCATAAGATCAATATGCCTTAGGTTAATGTCATGAAATAAATTTTATCACTTATGTATTTTCTAAGACCCATGAACAGACGATATAATAATAGGACATATGGGGAGTCGAAAACATAGTCAACCCTAGTACTTCTAAAAATAGAGACAATTGTAAAAGTAGCATTTTTGCTCATTTCGTTGTATCATATAGATCATGCCAAAAGGAAAGACGGGATAGCCTTAACATACCTTATCACAGTCTGTCCAATGACCACGTTGAACATAGGCAACCCTAGTACTTCTAAGAATAGAGACATTTGTAAAAGTTGCGTGTTTTCTCGTTTCGTTGTATCATATAGATCATGCCAAAAAGAAAGACGGGATAGCCTTAACATACCTTATCACGGTCTGTCCAATGACCACGTTGAACTCATCTTGTTGCACTTAATTGTCACGACCCAAATTTCCCTCTGTTGGGTATCGTTATGGAACCTAGTCTTAGGTACTAGGTAAGCCTAACATTTACTGAATAACAACAATAATAAAAGCAAATCTAACAGTCTCGATATAGAAATCTTGACAGAATTTACAAATTTTCAAAAACCGATAATACAAGTCATAAGCTCTACGAAATTTTCTACAACTTCTAAATACAAATGTTTGGAAATAAATAAGAACAGTTGGATAAAAGTAGGAAGGTGACTCCAAAGCCTGCGAACGCAGCAGCAGGTTTACCTTGAGTCTCCTCGGAAATGATCCGCACAGCTACTCTCAACCAATACCTGAATCTGCACAAAAATATGTAGGAGTGTAGTATGAGCACACCACAGCGGTGCCCAATAAGTATCAAGACTAATCTCGGTGGAGTAGTGACGAGGACTAGTCAAGACACCCACTGGTCTAATAAATTAAACAAACATACGTATAGGAAAGACATGACATGACGCCTATCTAATGTCTACACCATATATTTATCAACATAATAAGTACAAAGCGGAAAGAAGATACAACAAATAACACAGTACAATGTAATATTACACAGAAGAAGGGATGGAGGTACGAATCAAAAGCAGAAACCACAACACAGTAAAAACAATAGTAACTCAGCACTACAATAACTTCTCCCTCAAACTTAATCAACAACTCCTACCGCATAATCAATTCTTCGAGTGAAACCCTTAAATCGTAAGTTTATATTGAAAGCTTTTAAAATATAATCATTTCAGTTTTGAGTAAAGTCCCTTCGAAATACACTTCCTTCAACGATATATTAATATACTGTACAGAACGAAAACCTCAAACACAATTTCCTTTCAATAAAAGCCTTTCAAATGTACCTTTCTAGTAATGTTTTCTAAACATAGCCTCTTTCAAATAAATGTTTTTGCAAACATACTCTTTGGAAAATAATAACCTTGCACACATAGTTTCCTTCAAAGTAAATTCCTTTAAACTTTACTTTTCGATAACAGTCTTTCTCTCATAGTTTTTCTCAGAGAATAAATATTCTTCAATTAAACCTTTCAACCACACCTTTCAAACAAGTATCCTTCAAACACAGATTCATCGAGATAAAGCCACAGGGATCTCCGTCCCGTAGTTCATAATTAGCCATGCGGTACAGGGGAAATTTCAAGTCATGTCAATAATGAAGTAAGGGGGGAAATGTGAATGTTCAATTTGAAACTAAGGAATTAATAACACTGAAGCAAGTGCAGAAAATATCAAGTCGGAAATCAATCATGATGAAGCAAATATCAAAGAGAAAACAACGGAAGTAATAACAAGAAATAAACAAGTGCAGTAAATATTAAACAGGAATCAACAGACATAATAATACAAAGACAAGTGCACGGCATCACCCTTCGTGCTTTTACTCTCATCCTCACCAAATAATAAATGGAAGTGCGCGGCATCACCCTTCGTGCTTTTACTCTCATCCTCACCAAATAATAAACGCAAGTGCGCGACATCACCCTTCATGATTTTACTCTCATCCTCACCAAATAATAAATGCAAGTGCACGGCATCACCCTTCGTGCTTTTAATATCATAACATGGCACGACATCACCCTTCGTGCTTTACACTCTTCCTCGGAATGATCAATACACGGCATCACCCTTCGTGCTTTACACTCTTCCTAACAAAATCAATACACGACATCACCCTTCGTGCTTTACACTCTTCCTCACAAAAACCAATATCAATAACAGAAGTTTGGCAAGGAAATATCAACAACATGAACCATAAATCATAACATCCCGGAAAGGGAACAACAGTAAAATATCACTGTCCCGTCAAGGGAAACAACTATAACCAATCTCACTCAAATACATATATTTACATAAGATTCCTCAACCGAAACAAATACTCAACAATATTCATAACCAAGAATTTCCACCAAATGAATAGTCACCAAAGTGAAATTCAATCTATAACACAGTAAATATCAATAAAAACCACGTAATTCATAATATCCGACTCACGGGCATGCTTGACACCAACGAATGAATGTTCCAACTACGGCTAACAATTATAGGACTAGATAGTACTAATTCTAGTCAATTAGGCAGTTTATGAAGAAAATATAGCATTGATAATAAAAGGGATAAAATATTCAGTTAAGTCAATTAAGATCAAAATTGCGAAGGAATCTAAAAGCAAGTAATTCTAATTTAAGCAGGAAGTAATGAAATTAGCAATCAAAGACTCAAATGTAACAATTACAATTCAACACAGGTAATATAAGAACATACGAATCCTAAAAGGCCAACCTAGTTGCAAATAAGTTCGAGTACGCACTCGTCACCTCGCATACATGGGCTACAATCAACAAAGAAGACTCAATCCTAAGGGGTAGTTCCCCCACACAAGGTTAGGCAAGATACTTACCTCAAAGACGACAACCTGATACTCAAAAATAGACTTCTCAGGTGAAAAGGCCTCCGGACGGCTAAAATCTAAAATTCTCTCCTTAATAATACTATAATGGTCCACCACACTAACCAAATTTCAATCTACAATAATGCAACACAATTGCACCAATATTAGCAAGGTTTCTATACAGTAAGTCATTTAGACATTTTATCAAACACCTAGTAGACATAAATCTTTAAATCTCATAACCATAGAATTAGTTCATCCAACTACCACCATTTTCCAACAACTTATCCCACCTTCATTTTCAAATAATTTATAACTTCCAACATCACATGTATGATCATCCACCCACACCCAACCAACAAAATATCATCAAATAATCACCTCTCAATATCTACAATAATTATGTATTTAGATTAGGAATTTATGGCTTCCAATCACCATACCAAGAGTTCCAATACTTAATTCATATTCCCACAATAAATCGATATATTTAAGTCTAAGGGTGTAGGATTACCTTTTGGAAGGAATATTGTCAAACCCTCCTTTGAATTCTTGAAGAAATTTCTTGAAGATCTAAAGATTTGATGGTGGATTGAGTTAGTTTTAGGGTTGAATTGATGGAATGAAACACCAAATTAGTAGGGATTACTCACCTTGAAGATGGGAGAAGTTGGAGGGCTTGAGAGAGTGGAGAAGAGATCAATAATTCGCCCAAAATGAAGTGGGGAAATAACCCCTGAAGTCTTATATCAAAATAGGGTCGGGTTCCAAGGAAAAATTGAGTTAGTTTTAGGGTTGAATTGATGGAATGAAACACCAAATTAGTAGGGATTACTCACCTTGAAGATGGGAGAAGTTGGAGGGCTTGAGAGAGTGGAGAAGAGCTCAATAATTCGCCCAAAATGAAGTGGGGAAATAACCCCTGAAGTCTTATATCAAAAGAGGGTCGGGTTCCAAGGAAAAACCAGAATTTGCACAGCCGGCATGGGGCGGCGCGGTAGTGTAAGTTTTTCCAGCTTTTGGTAATTTGGTCATAACTTCTTGTAGGAGTGTCCAAATGACGAACGGTTTGAAGCGTTACAAACTAGTCTTGATGATATTTCATTTTATAGGTTTTACATCACATAAATTCTTATATATATATATATATATATATATAGATAGATAGATATGATTGTCCAAAGTTAGGTCTTGTGCGTACTCATTTGAAACTTTAATCTATCAAGAAATCCTCTAACTTGACTTAGACATAGGACTCTCCTTAGACCCCCACATCACTGATAATATGCCTGGTATACTTATTATTATATCCAATTGATATCGATCATATTAACAGTCCTCGTCGGCACACAAAATGATATAATTAGCATACATCGACTTTCTTAATAGTGCTTAAGTTCTTTAAAAAAAATCGGGGTGTTACATTAATCAACAACAATGATAACAATATTATCGTTAATCTACGAATGATCAACTATCATTTAACGAATAACAAGCTTATTTTATATTAAAAGGGTCAACATCTCCCAAGTTTTCCTTGCTTTCCCCAAGTCCATCAAAACAACAAGAACACATACAACCTTTAACAATGTACCTACAGTTCCACAACACACCCAACATCCTAAAACACCAATCAATCTACACAACAACAATTGCACAAATGTCAGCAACGAAACTACTATTTAACACGACGAGCGACAAGCTTGGATTGGAACCAAACCCCAACTCTTTTTCCCATCTCCATTGTACTTAAAACACCATAAACAGGTCCATAATATAAACATATGTATTGACATGACACTCCAACTTTATATCCATCATAAAAGTAACATCAAATAACTCAACGAAATATAACAACAACATGGACAACTTCTACGTAATGTGTGGTTGTTTCTCTCCTATTTACAACATCATCAACAAACTGTCTATCGCGCCCCCTTTTTCTCGTGAAATAGGGTTACGAAATTTTGGGACAACTCCTTTCGAGAGGGTAGGGAAAAGGAATTGGTTTAGAGTCGCCACCTAACGGATTAAGGTGCGTTAGGGCACCTAGAGCAGATAATTCATGTTATACCAGTTTGCATCACCAGAGATCGGGTAAGGACTCAAATTACCTTGAGGGGAAGGTGTTAGGCACCCCTCAAGGTCCACAATATTGGGTCCCGGACGAACTTGAATTAAGCGAATTAGTCTAAGGGGGAAAGGAAGCAATTTGGACCAATAAAATAAACGATTTATTTTAAAACGGAAATGAGGGGTCCTAAGTTTTTTAGCCTAAAGGATCATCTCATGCAATACTTTGTAACTCCCTCAAGACGGGGTGTTACTCATAGTATTTAGCGCGCACAGACTATCATCTCCCGCTAACCGATTACTATCTTTAAGTTGTTACCTAAAGCTCTCTAATTGATTCTAGTTCGTTTCCTATGTGTGCACTACCCGTCCCTTACCTATGGCCCTGGAGGCATTAGGAACTCTACTTGGGATGGTTCTAGACTAAGCCTGGGTTGCTCAAAATTTGTAAAAGACTAGGCGTCAAGCAAAACAATTAGGACTTTCAAACAAAAGCAGATATGGGCTCATGTTGACCTCCACACATAAAACAGCAAATGCAAGCAATTGATTTAGAAAACTTTATTAATTTTAAAGTTCCTATAGGCAGGATATCTATGCAAGAAGAAAGATATACAGGGGCAGTTTTATTAAGGCGAGTGTCAGGACCTATTGTTTGCCTACTGCTTTTATTCAGTATAATATCTGGGCACTTCAGGCAGTAATGCATCACAATTAAGAATCCAGAATTGTTATTAAGTTCTATAGGCATATTGTCTAAGTGATTGACAGTGGCGATTGTGTTCAGAACTAATTAGTAGTATCCTATAGGCATGACTTCTACGAGCGTGGTGATTGTTATCCTATAGGCATGATTTCTAAGGGCAAACTGATTTTAGCTTTATATAGATATATTCCATAGCCTTGTATGTCCCTCTAATCCTGTAGGCATGCTTTCTAATTTGAACTGACTCAAATCCTACAAGCATGATCTCTAGGTTTGAAACTGATTTTTTATCCTATATGCATGATATCTATTACTAAATTGATTTAATCATATAAGCATGGTATCTATTGAGCAGTAATAGTACACATTGACAGAAAAACAATTAAACAAGATATTAGTCCTATAAGCATGATTTACTAACACATATTTGTTGGACATATTGATACATCATATAGGCAGGATTTCTAATGAAGTTGTAATATTAATCTTATAGGCAGGATTTCTAATGTGCGCACACAATATAGCACTTGCACGATTTTAACAAAAATAAGCAGGATCAGCATTAGTAATGAAAATCCTATAGGTAGGGTTTCTAAACACATTGCAGAACTTAACAGTTTTGACAAATGAGCAGAATTAACAGCATAGATGAATCCCTATAGGCAGGATTTATACCCAATTTAACAAAAGGAAATAAGAAACCCTCCCAATTTTACTAAATACGCCAGAATTTATTTATTACAAAGTTATTACAGACCAGAATAGCAAATGAATTACATAATAGTAATAAAATGAACTATAGGGAGCCCTTTATTAGGCCCAAATACACCTGGGATACCAGGCATTCCAACCATATCAACTTTGAGGCTCATTTCACAGGTACAACATAGTCAATGGTGAGGGACTCACCCATAGCACATATAGAACGAGATTTCTGGTGTGTCAAAGTTCCCAAGGGCCTCTGGGACCCAGGGAAATTCTCACACCAGAACCACATACTCAGAAAATGATTCAAACGAGATTAGGAA
Source organism: Nicotiana undulata (assembly GCA_005239495.1). NCBI lineage: Eukaryota > Viridiplantae > Streptophyta > Magnoliopsida > Solanales > Solanaceae > Nicotiana > Nicotiana undulata. The sequence goes on along the minus strand of ML282462.1, from coordinate 118,445 downwards.
CCAGTTCCCAGTGTGTCAGAGTTCACAGAAGTCTCACATGGACCCTGAGCAGTGCTCACACTAGGGTTGTTGAGGATAGAACCTAAGGGACTAAGAGTGGAAGTTTTTTAAAAGAGTAAAAACATATAAAAGAGGTAGGGACAAATATAAAACAGTTTGATTTCTCAAACGAAGGTCACCATAATAGAGTTTCAATACACAGAACATTTAGGCATAATTGCCTTAAGAAAACAAGCAAGTTTCATGCTCCAACACACAGTTCAGATAAGTTGAAATCTGGAAAAAATCTAGTTAAGCTAGGTGTTCATGCTAGCATTTAGGACAGCTTTACTAAACCATAGAGAATAAAACAGTCAGAACCCACATGAATCCAAGACACGTTAGAAAGCAAGTTATCAAACCATATAAACGACAGAACAAGAAGCCTAGTAACAATACAAGTTTCAAAGGTCTTGGGCTAATTGACTATTTAACCTTCTAACATTATCCTGGAGATACCCAAATTCAGAACAGGTTCAGAACAACGCATAGGAGACAGACTATGCATAAATTCTTAAGAGGATTCATATTATTCAACACAATCAATCTCAGACTAACGGTATCAACTATAGGGCTAAAAGAGAATCATAGAAGCATAAAGGCAGAATCATGCTAAGAATAAAGTTCAAACATGCTGGTCGAATAACACAGATTGTGGAGACATGAAGAAAAATGAAATGGCAAAGGGACAATTACTTACCAGTTAGGCAGAAAAAGCAAGAAAGTACACCACAATAGTTAAGTCCATATCAATTGGCCTTGGCTTTCAGCCAGCCAAGACCAGAAACAAACGAGCAAAGAATCAGAGTAAAAGCCGAGTTTTTAGTGAGAGTATTGAGAGTTCGATTATTCTCTAAAGGGGAAAGGGGAGAAGGTTTAAATATTGTTCAATTAGGCGAAAAAATAAGGAAAAAATCAAACACACATAAGCAAAGGAAGAAATTAATCACATAATCAATTGAAATCTAGTTTTAGGGCAAATAATACAGAGTTCAGTAAATTAATAGGGAATAATGGCGTGTAATTAGGCGAGTAACACTTAGAATAAGAAAAATATCATATAGAATCAATTAACACTCAGTTTCAGGGGAAAATAAGGTAAATAAATAAAGGAAACATGGCAGATTGAACAAAAATAAGGAAAGTATTAGTCACATACGAAAGGAAAGAATATCAGAAAATCAGTAAGAAATCTCAAACCCTAGTTTTAGGTCAACCTTCACAAAATTGACAGAAAAAATAAGGCAATGAATCACATAATGCATACAATGAACGTAGACAGGAGATTATCCAAAAAAGAAAACCAGAATCAAACCAGATTTGGTTCAATCAAAGATCTAAAACCCTAATTTTAGGTGAACCACAAAATCGATAGCAAATTAAGGCCAAGAATCATATATTTTACTAAAATGAACATAGACAGGAGGTTATTCAAAAGAAACATAGAATCGAAATAGATTTGGTTTCATTAAAGAAGATCTAAAACCCTAATTTGGGTAAGTAATCGGAATTAACGGAAATAGGCATATTCATGCGTAATTGTCACGACCCAAATTCCCACCATTGGGCCATGACTGCGTCTAACGTTGAACCCGCTACACAAGCCAACGTATACAATATCATTAACGTACTAACATTAAAAATGCATAATTTAAGTAAAGCATATAATATTCGTTTTTCAAATGCGGAAGCAGATAAATTCTGAAAATAACTCAAAACACTAATAACACGATTCGTTAACAATATCCCAGCACCTGGAGTCACTAACTCGCGAACTGACTAAGAGGTTACTAAATACAAAGTCTGAAGAAATAATACATAAATTGTCTGAGAACTAAGAAAATAAGACAGAATAGAAAGATAAGGATAGAGGAGACGCCAAGTCCCACGAACGTATGTGGGTCTACCTTGTAATCTCTGAAGTGGACTGAAGGATACTCCCTCAATCAATGTACACCGGGTCCGGTCGCGGGATCTGCACAACGTAGAGAAGTGCAGGTATAGCATCAGTACAACCGACCCCATGTACTGAGCAAGTGCCGAGCCTAACCCCGGCTGAAGTAATGGCGAGGCTAGACACGACAACGATAATCTACCCGTACAGTTCTACCAAAAATATATCAAAGAAGTGACAATTATTTAACAGATAAGCAAGGGATACGGGGACAAGTAAGGGGGCAACAGGTAATTAGCAAAATGAGATGTTGAATACAATAAATAAGCAGATAAATGAATGGCACGAAATCACCCTTCGTGCTTTACTCTCGTCCTCACTATGGAATAGATAAATACATATGAAATGCTTGCAATAATAAATGAAATGAATGGCACGGCATCACCCTTCGTGATTTACTCTCTTCCTCACATTGCAATAAATAAATAATGAGTGATATGAATGAATGTCACGGCATCACCCTTCGTGCTTTACTCTCTTCCTCACATTGCGATAAATAAATAATGAGTGATATGAATGAATGGCACGGCATCACCCTTCGTCCTTTACTCTCTTCCTCACATTGCGATAAATAAATAATGAACGATGTTAATGAATGGCACTGCACCACCCTTCGTGCTTTACTCTCTTCCTCACATTGCAATAAATAAATAATGAATGATGTTGATGAATGGCACGACATCGCCCTTCGTGATTTACTCTCTTCCTCACATTGCAATAAATAAATAATGAATGATGTTGATGAATGGCACGACATCGCCCTTCGTGATTTACTCTCTTCCTCACATTGCAATAAATAAATAATGAATGATGTTGATGAATGGCACGACATCACCCTTCGTGCTTTACTCTCTTCCTCACATTGCAATAAATAAATAAAGAATGATTTTAATGAATGGCATNACAACCACCCGACACGGGGAATAACGATCAAAGTCAAACACATTTGCCCGGCAAGGGTCTCAGCTATAACCAATTCCTTACGAGGACATAACTTCCCAAAAGAACTACTTCATAACATGATAATCATTGAGGCAATAACAAGGAATTAAGCAAAAAAGGACTCACAGGCATACTTTCACACACAATGCATAGGTACTCGTCACCTTACCTATGCATTGAACATGATAAACATATAACACATAGAGCACAATATTTATTCCCTGACCAAAGTTAGGCAAGACACTTACCTCGGGTCCAAAATATAGCAATCAACCCTCTAACACCGCCCTTCCTTTAGAATTCAACTCCGGAATGGTATTATCTAGACATAATTAACTCAAGTGTATCATAATGACTCAATAAATCAATTCCATAGCCTAATTACCCATTTCCAAGCATTCTTCCAAAAATACTAAAATTTGACCCCGGGACCGCTTGGTCCAAACACGAGGCTCGGACCAAAACCCAATTACCCATACCCCCACAAGTTAGAATTTATAATTTGTTTTAAAATCTGACCCGAAATTGGATTGAATTGCCCAAAATTCTCAAAAACCAAATTCTACCCAAAACCCCTAATTTCTACTTTGATTTTTGGATTTTAGGCATAGATTCTAGTGTGAAATCTTGTAAAATGAAGTAAAGGAGTAAAGAAAATGAGTTAGAAATCACTTACAAATGTTTTGGAGAAGAAGGAGTGTTTGGAAAATCGCCTCTTATGTTTTTAGGGCTTTGAAATATGAAAATAACTGAAATTCCCGTATAATTATACTCATTTCTGGTCCCCACCGCGGTCAGCGGAAAAACAATTGCGGCCACGGTAGCAAATGACAAGGAAAACTGAAGAAACCGAGAAAAAAATGACTGCAGTGACATGCTTTAGTATTTTGGCCATAACTTTCTCTACAGACGTCCAAAGTATGATTTTTTTACCTTACTAGAAACTAGACACGAAGGTCTACAACTTTCGTTTTTGAATCATCTCAAAATCTTTTTGTAGATCAAAAGATATAAGCCTCCGAAGTCAGAATAATGACCCAGCCCCTCCACCGCGGACCGCGAAAACACGACTGCGGCGCGAAGCTCCCCCTCGGGTCCCCCACGGCGGCCAGCAAAAAATGGACCGTGGTGGTGGGTTCAGAGAACTGACCCCTCGGACCTGCAACAATTATATTTTAGCCTAAGGACACCCCGGGACCCACCCGAGCCCTCGGAACTTCAAATCGAGTGTTCCAGAAAGTCCCAAATCACGGACTTATTCGAGTAATGAAACCACCAAAATAACATCAAAAACAATGAACTAAACTTCAAAATCCATAGAATTTTCTCAATCTTCATAAACTATCAAAATTTTCATTTTTTATCCGAAACACGTCAAACCAAGTCCGTTTTACACCAAGTTTTACAAATAGCTCATTTAACACATATTAAACGTGTTCCGGGCTCCGGAACTATAATACGGGCCCGGTAACACAAGTTTCACATAAAAATTCATTTTCAAAAGTCGTTATTATTTTAAGAAAATAATTTTCTTTAAAAATTCATTCCGGGCATACGCCCAAGTCCCATATTTTCCTACGGACCCTCTGGGACTGTCAAATCACGGGTCCGGGTCCGTTTATCAAAAATATTGACCAAAGTCAACTTTAATCAATTAATTATTATAAATTTCATTTTTCAATAAGTTTTCACATAAAAGCTTCCCGGCTACCTGCCCGGGCTACGCACGCATATCGATGTGAGATTAACGAAGGCTTTCGGGGCCTCGGAACTCAGATTTATCTATATTTATACAGGATGACCTTTTGGGTCATCACAGTAATAGAGTGAATATAGACGAAATAACACTTAAAATTAAAGTTTGAACCAATTTTGGTTTAAACCGAAAAGGGTCTGAAAACCCTAACCTTATGGTTGAGTAGGAATCCACAAGAGATACGCAAATACGTACTTACAAAGATAAAAAATGATGAACATAGACGGAAATAACAGCAGGTTAAGGGTTTGAACTAATTTTGGTTTGAATCTCTCAAGATCTTCTTGCCATTTTAGGCAAGCCATTAGGTAATACCAAAAACGGGCAGCCAGTAAGGAGGAGGGGCCAAATAAGGTAAGGAATCATGGATTGATTCCATTTTGGGTTTGGAATCGGAGAGACTAGGGTGATGATGGCGCTAGAGAGATCAACGGTTGGGATTTAAAATTAGGTCGGGCGGGTTGTAATAAACGGGTACGGGATTAGGTTAATGGGTTGGGTTAATTGATTTGGGTTGGTCTAATTGGGTAGTGTAGGTCCGAAATTAGAGTTTTAGGGGGCTAGATTTTAAATATCCAATTTAACAAATAAATAATTTAAAATAACTACTTGTGCGTGAAAATGATTTAAAATAATTACTTAATAATACAAAAATATAAAAAATTATTTTCGTGTAAATAATGTAATTATGCACATATATGGGCTATTATTGCAAAATATGCAATTTTAGCCTAAGGATGCAAAAATATAATTATAATAAATACATCAAAAATATTTAAAGCTTAATATGGATATAAATGATGAAAATTAAATGATAAATCATCATAAAATTATTTGTGATGCAATTAATAATTATTTATGCAAGAATAAATTGATTAAAAGCCTTTAAAATTTATGAAAAATTATGAAAAAGTACTTGATGATGCTCATGCACTATTTTGAAGGTCTATATGTATATTTGAGAATAACAGGAAAAAAATTGGGTATCAACATTGACCAGCATAACAATAATAAGAACGTTGTAACCAAGCTATTCCCCATCATTTTCAGCCATATGAAGTCATATACACAACTCCAAAATATTCTAATAAGAGACAACAACTTCATATACAACTTCATGTTCTATCTTGTAATGTTTCATCCAAATAACTTAGCCAACACATAGATAAGCTTAAGCCCAAACAATAGGGTGTTATACATACCTTAAATAATCAGAACAAACTCGAACAAAATCTTCTCTTAGCTTAGAAGTACACTTAATGGCTCACAACACCATAGAGACTCTTTTCTTTACGTAGGCTAATTTCTTTGGTTAGATCTAGACAAAACGACCTTAGATTCGACTTGGAACCGTGGAGGACTGTTAGAGAAGTGTTGAGAGAGTTTAGGAACTGTCCTTGGTTGAAAATGACCAAAAGTGATCCATCCAAACCCTTTCAAATGCTCAAGGGTCGTCCACCGCCTAAGTGGGTCACCATAATGAACCTCGAAGTGTCACAATAGATGTTGGGAATGATTGTGAGTCATGTGATTAAGAGGAATCATATGAAGTTGACTCTAGTGATTATGATAGTGATCAATTAGATCTTTCTAGTAAGAAAAAACTAAAGAAGTCAATGACAAATTGAACAAGTATAAAGAATTGAAAAAGGGTATGAGTTTTAGTGATCTGGCCAAAGCTAAAAGAATTGTGGGGTTTTATGCAATTGCTAATGGGAAGGGCCTTAGAGTTATAAAGAGCGACACCGGTAGAGTTAGATGTAAATGTGATATTGGTTGTCCTACTAGATGCTTGATATCTCTGGATAATAGAGATCAAGGATTTATAACTAAGACTTTGCAAGGAAAACATAATTGTGAGCCAGCATACAAGAATAAAAAAGCTACTTCCCAAGCTTTAGCACACTATTTCAAGAATAAAATCCAAAATAATCCTAAATATAAGGTGAAAGACATGAGGGTGAACCTAGAGGATCAATTCAAACTTAATATTAGCTATTCAAAGATGAACCTGGTAAAGAGGCTTGTGTTAGATAAATTGGAGGGCAGCTGAATTAATGATTACAATAGGTTGTAGGCCTATGCTCAAGAGTTGAGAGATAGTAACCCTGGTTCTGGTGTGGTGATAAACATATATAAAGATGCTTTCTTAGAATGTATATTTGCTTCCAAGCTTTGAAAATATGTTGGAAAGTAGGTTTGAGACCTATTATAAGCCTTGATGGAACATTTCTAAAAGGAAAATGTAAGGGAATTTTGTAGGGGCAGAAGATTCAGTGAAACATTTTTATCCTCTTGCATGGGCATTAGTTGATAAAGAAATTGGCAGAACCTTGACGTGGTTTATGGTTTACTGAAAAATTCTTTAGAGCTTGAAGATGATGAAGGAATGGCATTTATGTCAAATATACAAAAGTTAATTGTTTGTCAATTTTTTTTAATTGTATGTTTAATTCACACTTTATCTTTAACTGATTTTTATTGTTGTAGGGGTTGTTGGAGGTATTTTACACTGTCCTTCCAAATTCAAATCACATATGGTGCAATAGGCACATTGAAGCTAATTGAAGCAAAACATTGAGGGTTATAGAGATTAAAAAGTTAATGTGATGGTGTGATTGGAGTACCTATGAAGAAAAATTCAAGGATCAATTGAAGGCTTTAGGTGATGTTGTTGGGGATGGTTCTAGGGAACTAATACACTACCCTCCTCAAAACTGTGTAGTGCTTGCTTTTGACATTACATACAAGAATCAGATGGTTGACAATAACTTTATTGAATCATTCAACAAATGAACTCTTGAGGCAAGAAATAAATCAATAACCAAGATGATGGAAGACATTAGATTAAAAGTAAATTTTTATCTTGCTTCTATTTACTTTTTTTAATTGCTTATCACTTGACTATAATCTTCTTGTATTATAGGTAATGAGTTTGTTGAAGAGTCGTGAGGAAGAATGTAAATTAGTGGGAAGAAATTAGCACATATACCTGGAGCTTTACAATGATTACAAAGTTATTGAATTAGCGTGTAAATTGTCTTTAATGAAGATTATGGATATGAAGTCATTGAGGTAAACATAAGCATACATCAAATCTTGAATTGAAGAAGTGTACTTGCAGAGCATAAAATTTGACGGGAATACCATGTCCTCACGCCGTCAAAACAATGCACAACAACAAGATCCACTAAGCGAGGTGCAATGATGGTATTCAAAGAAAGTTTATATGTTGGTATACATGCATACATTATAGCTTGTGAGAAATGAGAAATTTTGAAAAATTGAGCCACAACATGCAATGGAGCCACCATAAGTACATAATATGATGAGTAGACCAATGGTAAAGAGAAAAAAAATGATCATAATATTTTCTAAAGAAAAACTCTCGCAAACTAATGGTAAAGGAACTTCCCAAATAGTACAAGATGTGCCTTTAACGGTACCCCAAGATAGTCAAAATTCGGAATTTGTCTTTATGTATAATCCTGCAGTGAGAGTGACCTATACTCAACATTCCAGTCAATCTATTGGACCTACAAATATAGCTCAAGGGGATGTATCTGCAACCAAACTTCAAAGAAGGTTTTTTACACCGTCAAACACACTTCAACAATTTGTTGCACCTTCACCAATAGCTAGTGATGAATACGAAGGTGAAGATGAGGATGCAAATGACGAGCCAGATGTAATTCCTAAGGTGATATCTGAAACTAAGACAAGGCTTCAACAAAGTAAGTTGCATCAAGAACCTATTGGTACCAGGAAGATTGACTTCAAAGGAGATGTAGATGGTGTTAATGAGCCTACTGATCTGTTATTCACCAAAGAAGCTCACCTGAAAAGGGAGGAAATCAGCAATGTCCGCAAGTCAGTTGGTACAAAAAAAAAAGAGTTGAAAAACTAAAGACTAAATAGCAAATCATTAGAGTAGTTTGTTTAGTTTAATGACTTTTTTGTGATGATTGCTATGTATTGATTGATAAGACCTTATATTTTGTTATTATAGTGGTGAATCAGTTGTTGATTCAGACCATGTTCTTGTTTTTTAAATATGTCATGGAGGAGATTATGAATCAATTTTTGTTATTCAGTTATGTGCTTTTGTCACGAAGGGAGATTCAACTTGGTAATGAATCGGTAGTTGATCTAGACCATGTGTTTTCAATTCTGTGTTAATAAGCTTTTGATATTCTTTTTGGTGAGAAAACATAATGGATGGCATCTGCCACTTTTGGTGAGTTCATGCATCTACTAGATTGTTAGGATCTAAAATATAATAATTCAATTTGCACAGTCGCTGATGTTCGTGAACTAATTTGTGGGATGAAATGGCTCCACAATTCAGATCGTGGAGCTGGACAGAACTTGCATAATTCTTTGCTCCAGATATCATTCAAGATCGTGGTGTAGTTTGTGGAGACGTTCAAGATCATGGAGTTGGGAAAAACTTGCATAATTCTTTGCTCCAAATGCCATTCAAGATTGTGGAGTACTTCATGGAGACGTTCAAGATCATAGTGTTGGGCAAAACTTGCATAATTCTTTGCTCCAAATGCCATTCAAGATTGTGGAGTACTTCATGGAGACGTTCAAGATCATAGTGTTGGGCAGACTTTGCTCCAAAATTTTCAACTTAGCCATTTTCTGTACTTTTCCCCCTACTTTTGGCTCCATGGTTGACCTTTGTGGTGCCATTTTTCTCAACTCCTCTGCAAAAGGTGTTCGTTGAACAAGGAAAGGTGTCATATGTTAGATCTACGTTTATTTTAATGATGCAAAATAACATATATTTTATGTGCAGAAACACTCCTGAGGTAATGGAAAGGAAGTATCGAAGATTAGAGACGAAAATGAAAGGAGTAACGGAAATTTGAAGGGAAAATCAAACAATGATTTAGTAGCAGATTAATGGAGGATATTATAGGAAGGACCTAAATTAAAGGAAGCCAAGATCGCAAAATTATGCACTGAAGATTCCTCCATCAAAGGAAGACAATTAAAAGTCGGAACCAATGGATCTAGTTTGATTCATCAAATAACGAAAAGATATGCTTAGCAAAGAAAAATTCCAATCAAGACCACAAGTCAAGGTAAATGAGCAAAAGTAACATCTTATTCTTGGAAAGAATTACTCTATGATTCCTTTCAACTACTTAGGATACAAAAAGAAAAATCGACAATTCACCTCGCCCTCCCCCTCGTACTTTCACTATAGATAACTATAAGGTGTTCATTGACCAAGTATGGATAACATTTCAACGAACCATGGCAAAAATCTGCATATTTTATTTCATTTGACAGCCAAAACAGCCAATTTGAACATATAAACTCTCCAAAATTCCTTCATTAATCAACCAAACTAACTAATCGAAATAACTTAAATATGCAGGTTTCTTTATTTTGACAACCAAATTAGCCAGTTTAAACAACTAATATCTGTAATATCGTCATTAATACAAGCACGACATCATATCTAGACCTAACTAATTTACATAGAAGAAACATAAAAATAAGTCAACATGTTGGAACTTTTCATCAACAATCGCAAAACAACATTAGAGACCATCAACTTCAATATATCATCCTACCAGCTACAAAAATAATAGAATTAGTCCATGACCATATCACAAATCTTTTTCATTTCAATTTCTGCTCCAAGTTTGAAACTTTCTCCTCCAATGATACATTATTCATATCTGCAACTTTACCACCAACCATATCATCCACCATCTTCCTCAGAGTGTTCCTTTCGTGACGAAGGGCATTCAACGAAATTTTTTGCTTATGGATAAACAATGACACATGAGATGAAAGTTCTTTATCATGTCATTCCCTATAATGATAACCATTAGTCTCATAATGACAATATTTATCAAATCTACAACCACCATTCAAAGGTATCAATAGTTGGCAATCAATCTGCAATAACATATACGGTTGTCACCTTGATCACGAGAAGAAGGAGAAGAAGGTTCTAGAATTTTTAAGCTAAAACAAGATGGAGAAAATCTAAGAACTATAATTTTAAGACTTGGGAGGGAAGAAATAACCTTAATTTATAGAGGAAAATGGAGTATTAGTCGTCTTTTACGAGGATAGGGTTTTTGGATTTAGAAATCACTGGCTATGTTAGGTTTAGCGGGTAAGGTCAGATGAGTCTGGTAGAATGGGTGGGTTGGACAAATTTTGGATGGATTTTAAATCAACCAATAGTATAATGCCGCATCATTAAAAATAACTTAAATTTTAAGCAGCTTTGGGATGTTAACTATAAGGGCAGTTGTGAGCCAAAATATTAACAAGAATGTTATATTTAGCTCAATAGGTGGATGGGGTCGCTTTTAGACCAATTCTGATAGTCCAAGGACAATTCAAATCCTTTTCTAAAAAAACTTTTGTTTATAGCCAACGACACTCTCTGACCAAATTAATATGGTCAAAATTTAACAGGTAAGCGGCGGTTAAGGAGCCTATACTCTTTTAATATTTTTATTTATTTCCTTGTCACGTCCAAATTCCTCCAAAACAATGTGAAAGTAGTATTATGTTGTGTCTTATAACAAAGAGATAATTCAGTGAATTCATGGAACCTGCATATGTGCATTTAATATGCTCATGATCCTGTCATCATTAGATTGATATGTAGGAAATTTTTACTACATGACAGACTTTAGTTATCAAAGGATATCAGTCGAACAAATCTATTTCTATAGAGCAATTATACTTGTCAAAAAAATATACAGGATCTATTAAGATCACTTAAAATTAGACAAACTCTCATTTTCTCTTTCTTAGTCAGCATTCTCAAAGAAAGAAACTAACAACAATTTGTTTGCTTTCAAAATAAAACTCGATTAAGTTATCAAGTTTGCGGCGCACAAAAATAATTTGAGCGTCTACACCATACCAAAATTATCTGTAACGAAGTATATATTATGGTGGCAGCAACTAGGAGGAAACAATGCAGGCTCTGATACAACTGATAGTAAAATATAGTAACAAGAACATCAAATTGTGTATCTGTAGCGCACCGGAAAAAAATCACAATCAACAAATTGCTCCTAAGTCGACTTCATCTCTATGAAAATGGATTTCTATCCACGAAGTAAATATCCTAGTTTTATGTGTTTTATGGAAGAATCAGAAGAAATTATTTATATCTTGACGTCGCATGGAAAGTGTATGCAAGCTTTTCTTTATAAAGATGAAAAGATACGGTTTTCTTCTAAAAAAAACAACTCCCCACTTTTCCGTATGTTCTCCTTTTTTATTAAGGAGTAACTTCTTTATGGATAACTTCCGTTATCTTTTTTACATGGAATGAGTCGGCCCACAATCAAAACATGTTATCTAATAGTTACCGACTGACTATTCATTTTTGGAATTTTTATCTCCTATAGCAAAGGTTGATATCGTATTTATTTTAAATAAATACCCTTTTAAAAAATTATATTCCATAGCTACCTTTTGATTTTTATAGTCAAATATATATTTATGGTCACCTCCTACCCTTAAGACATAAAATACGCTTTGTATTATTTTTCTCTCTCATTCTTTCAGATTTTTCTCCACCCTCTCTCTCTCAATGACACTCTTTCTCCATGAATACAACCACGATTCTCCACTGATTCATCTCCATTGTCTCGCAAAATTTTCAAATTTTTTTGCTCCAAAGTTGTGGTAAGTGTTAAAGTTGATAGATTTTCGCTCCTAAATAAATTCCCTTCGAATTGTTTTATCTTGTAAGCCTTACATCCCTAGAAGCATTACAATCCTCATGTTGCTATTTTTGCCCTAGAAGTCATCTTACATCTTCCTTCCTCTTCCATCCACTTCTGCTATGGCGAACTAGGCAGAATTGCCGCACAAACTCATTATTATGATTGTAAAGCGTGTTAAAGTGATGGAAGATTTCATTGCTTTTGGTGGTGTTTGTACTTCATCGCGAATTGCTTCTCCCAAATACAAATCGAAACGGGACTGGGTTCTTGATCGAAACGGGAACAGTGGCATTTCGAGTCAGAATCGCGGCCCTCTCGACGAGACGACATTAGGGTTGTTCTTGAACAAAGACGACAGAGTTTGGGGCTAAGCAACTTGAAGATTCTGTTAATATATTTCATTGTATTTCAATATATCTCGCTGTATTTCCATGTATTTCATAATATTCATTGTCTTTTTTTTTCATTGTATTTCAATGTATCTCGTTGTATTCCATGTATTTCATTGTATTGTATTCCATGAATGTATCATATATATTTTTAATTAGTATAATTTATGTATTCAGATGTATATATGTATTCATATGCTCTGTTTTGTTGTATTTATCGGCTAGGAAAAATATTCAGCATATTTCGAGTCAAATACAGATTATGGTCGATGTAATTGAGTTAGTTGAGTTATATTATGAGTCTATTGTGTTAATTGATTCACTTTCCATTTAAAAACAATTGAATAAACCACGATTTTCGCTATTTACGTTATTGTATTCATAAATACATATCGTGAATACAGTCGAACACAATCGAATGCAGTCCTAAAAATATGCTGAATACAGTCGAATACAATAATTGTTTAGCTGGAATCCCCTGTTTTACGCCAAGTTTTGCTATTATATTCATGAATACAGTAACTTAAATACATCGAATATACTCTAAAAAACTGAAAACATAACTATAGAAAGTAATATAGTAAATGATACCTATAACTAGCTAATAACCACTAAACAATAGTGGTTTGTGAAAAAATTCTCTAATTTTTCGGCTGACTGCACTTAGTTGGTTGCGATGCGGTCGCCTTTGCCAATTACCTACCGAATAAGATCCGCCAAAGATGCTAATCAAATACTTGAATAATAAGTGACAAAGTCTTAAGTATTTATTTATTTTTTACTAGTCGTCGTTGCATTTTTTTAAATTGACTAAAGGACTCAAAACTGTTACCACTTTTGAAAGCACATGCAAATCAAATAATTAATTAGTGTGCTCGTAAATTTCCATCGTGCTTGTCATCTATTGGAAGGTGGGAGTCCAAGATGCTCCATTTTAAAATTCCCCAAGTCAAGTCAACTATTTTCTAAAGAAGACTTAATTATTTCCAGCCAGAAAAACCTTTTATTAGAGAACACTCAATTATTTCAAGAAACTGAAGCTAAGTTGTCCTTTTCAAGTTAGTGTTATGGCTTTGATTTCCAAAGTCTTTCATGGCTTCATCATTGCTGCCTGTTTCATACAATTTGGGTATTGCCATGGCAGCTATGAAAGATCAGCTCTCTTTGTATTTGGTGATTCCCTCTTTGATCCTGGAAATAACAATTATATTAATACCACTACTCAATTCCAAGCTAATTGGTGGCCTTATGGTGAATCATTCTTCAAACCTCCTACTGGCAGATTTTCTGATGGTCGTATCATTCCTGATTTCATTGGTAACATTAACTTTTCACCCCTTTTATATATATATATTGGGGAGCTATCAATTTTGTCTGTATCCTGCCCTTCCCCCCCCCCATCTCCTAGAAAAATGCAGTCCGAAAAGGACCCCACCCCTTGGGATGTGATGTTGGCAATCTACCATACTATGCACGGAGACAACTTTACGTCTTTCCTCATGTCTTTAAACACATTAAAATATTTGATTTGAGGAACACGTATTCAATTAAATTTCTTATATTGTGTATATTTATGGAAAAATCTTTCTAATTTATATATGATTCAATTCTTATCATGTATATATAAGAACATTTCTATTGGAATAGTAAGTTAATTCTTTGTGTTGTTTTTAGCCGAATATGCAGAGTTGCCACTCATTCCATCGTATTTTGAGATTGGTAAAGATGGATTTATCCATGGAGTGAATTTCGCATCAGGAGGAGCTGGCTGTTTAAAAGAAACTTTTCGTGGCTTTGTAAGTGATATTTATTATTCCCATTTGATTCATATTTTTAACCATTCCTAAAATAATAATCGACAATAAATATATATATATATATATATATATATATATATATATTATAAATTATAGCTAGCGAATGTAATTAGTTTTGGCCGATCAATCTTTTTTGTATTTTGCTCCATTGATAACCGCAGGAATGGACTAGGGCTATCTGATAGGTTAGGTCATTGGGCCTATGATGAGCTAGGCCCCCCTGGTGACTTCTGAAGCCCAACGAGAATATCTATTAAAGTTCTAAATCATTGTTCTCCACTTAATTCAAGAGCAATTTATGCAAAGTATCCATTAAGCTTAAAATAATTATCCTTTCTTACCTATTTAAAAACTATTAATAATAGGCAAAATGACCTCCTGGCCATTTAAACCTGTAGCGCTTTTGAAAGCCGATACACCAACTTAGAACTTTCCAATTTAAACACTCAAACTCGTGAAACCCATAACGAATAAACACATTTTACCCTTGACCATCTGCGCGTATTACACATTCGCTAACGTGTCCATCCAGTCAGCACTAACCCAATCGTAATGTTACACGCCAGATGCGAAAAAATAAACCCCCACCAATTGGGGCCCCCCTCTTTTAATTCCCAATTCCATTGCCAGCCATTTTCTTCAGAATTTGATTTACAAACAATTCTTCTCTCTTGAATTTCCAAAAAACTCGTCGTCACCAACAACACCACCACTTGCGGTAGCCGGCGCCGCAACAACAACCGTCGGTCCCCCTTTTCTGACATCCAATTACACCACAAATTAAAGGAGAAATGGCCCCAGAGGACCTCCGACGAATTTTCCAAATGTTCGATCGAAGCGGCGAGAAGAATAACGAATAATGAGTTAAACGATTTGTTGGAGAACATGGGAATATTCATTCCAGATTTAGAATTGACACAAATGATCGACAAAATCGACGTGAACGGCGACGGATGCGTCGACATTCACGAATTCGGTTCACTTTACCAAACGATAATGGACGAACGCGACGAAGAAGAAGATATGTGTGAGGCGTTCAATGTGTTCGACCAAAATGGAGATGGTTTCATAAGTGAAGATGAATTGAAATCTGTGTTGGCGTCATTAGGGTTAAAGGAAGAACGAACAATAGAGGATTGCAAACAAATGATAAAGAAAGTGGACATTGATGGAGATAAAATGGTGAATTTTGCTGAGTTTAAGCAGATGATGAGAGAGGGTGGTTTTGCTGCTTTGGGCGTTGGGAAAGGGGCTCTCACGCTCTAAAAGTCGTGAGACTCACACACAGAGCTGACTAGGATCAACTGACGCCACATGGGATGGGTCAACGGTCAAACGTGTTTATTAGTTATGGGTTTCACGAGTTTGAGTGTTCAAATGCAAAACTCGCAAGTTGGTGTATCGGCTTTAAAAAGCAATGCAAGTTTAAGTGGCCAGGAAACCATTTCGCCTTAATAATATATACATACCCAATTAAAACTAATTACCCCTACCTACCCACCCATTTTTCATTTGGCTTAGCTTAGCTTGATTTGGTTTAGCTTGGCTTGAATTGGCTTCACTTGGTTTGCTTGGCTTGACTTGTAAAAATTGCATGGAGCGCCCTATTCGGTCACCTATTTTTAACTTGTACCCCTTTTATTTTAGTTTGCATCCGTACCTATTTTTTTTGTTCAAAGCGTTTATAAAAGACAATTTTTCCCTTCTTTAATAAATGATTATTGACAATTGTAGACTGCAAGACAAAATTTCAGCATATTTTGGTGTGAAGTTTTAGCAAATAAACTAAATAACTTCAGCATGCATTAGCAAAAACTCATTAAAAAATTACATATTGCAAGACAAAAACTTAAACATGTTTAGTCTGAAGTTTTAGCAAATGAACTAAAAACTTCAGCTTGTTCAGACTGAAGTTCTAGATAAAACTTATGACAAAATTGTATACCGCATGACAAAACTTCAGCATGTTTTGGTATGAAGTTTTAGCAAATGAACTAAATAACTTTAGCATGCATTAGCAAAAAATCATTAGAAAATTACATACTGCATGACAAAAAATTAAGCATGTTTACTCTGAAATTTTAGCAAATGAACTAAAAAACTTCAGCAAGTTTAGACTGAAGTTTCGAATAAAACTCATGACAAAACTGTAGACTGCAGTATAAATGACTTCAGCATGCACTAGCATGAAGTTTTAGCTTCAATGTGAATTTTTTCTCGAATGAGGTTGCAGATCGCGCGATTAATGCGTGAGCAGGTTTTATATCTTTTGTCATGGGTATAATTATCATATTATTATAAATTTTCTGTCAGCTCGCTACCAAATTAATAGTTTTTAAAAATAAAGTATTGTTTAAAAGGTGCCACAAATATAGAGTACGACTGAAAATCCCTCGCTTGACTTGGCTCGGCTTGGATTGACTTTTCTTGGAGCTTAGTTTAACTTTATTTGGTTGGCTTTGAAGAGAGTATTAAAAAAATGGGTAAAGGGCAAATCGCATTAGGGACAGCTAAATAGTTTCCCTTTCTAGGTATTTGCGAAAGATCCCCTTAATTTAAGGCCTAGTACAGTTAATTATGGTGGAACAACTAGTTCACCCCTTTAAAATTTATTATAAAATGTAAACAAACAATTAATTTTTGTTGCGTCTGCCAGCACTTTTCATAATATTTTTATCTTTCAATATATATACTTCCTCCCGTTGATAATAAATGATCAATTTGCTTTTGGCATGATCATTAAGAAAATACTAAATTATATTCAAAAAGATCTAGTATGACTAAACTATCCTTAATTAAATATTTAATGTGAGAAGTAAGAAAACTTTTTAGAGATATGTACATAAAGGTTATTTTGTAAAAAAATAAATTGAATTATTTTATGATTAGATAAATAGACACTTATTTTGGACCAAAATAAAAAAGTAAAGACCACTTATTATGGACCGGAGGGAGTAATTGATTACTTGTGTATTCAACGTTTACCTAGAAAGAGGCAGGGGCGGATCCACCCCTTTAAGAAGGGGTGACATGGCACCCCGTAAAATGATAAAAAAAATTATATACCTATGTTGAATTTTTTTTAAATTAGGTTAATTATCTGATCTTGCCACCCGCAACCGTAAACTAGACAAAGGTGCCATGGCTGATAGACCTTTTTAAAAGCTTTTCTCTTGTGTAAAATTCAAGTTGAGTTTATCTTGAATCTTGTCTGAGTTTCTCTTTTCTTTGGGCTTTTATTTTCTTTTGTCCTAGTCATTTCCCTTTTCGGCTACCACCAAATTTCTATTTGTCGTATTATTATTATTTTATATTTTTCTTTTCACTATTGTATTATTTCGTATGTGATCTCTGGAAAGAACACTAAAAAAAGAGACTCCTAAACTTTAAAATTATATAAAATAAGCAATCCTCTTAATTAAAATTTTGAATTTTCTTCTTTCAAATCCGAAAAATTGGGTCTTAATGAGAATTTTGGATTGAGATCAAATTTTTTTCATCTTTTTTATTATATCATAAAAATTTGTGTTATATGATGGTTGTTAGATATAATTTAAATCACTTTACTATAACTTCGTGACCATTGTGATTTATGAATTTGATTTATGGGAAATTGTAGTTTATCTAATTTATGCTTATGGGGTATAATTTATCGATGGAAAATATTTTTTTAAATTTTCTTATTTTGATTGATGTAATTCTCTTTTTGAATATTTTATCTTACTTGTGTAAACTAATTTTTAATATACAGAACAAATGTAATTTTTCAGTGAAAATGTTAATTTTACTTATGTTTTTATACTAAAGGTGTGATCCTATTTTAAAAATCTAATCACATTTTTTTGTATCTGAGAAGTAATTTTTAAATTTTCAAATAAAAAATACATATTAGGTTGACCCGAATCAACTCAAAAAAATCGAAAAAAAATTCCTAACAAATTTTTATATTATAAAGTAACATTAAAGGAAATTATGGCATCCGCTAACGTCAAATTTTAGATCCGTCTTTGGAAAGAGGTATCACTAATCTAACATTTTTCTTTTGGTATTAATTACAGGTTATAGACCTTAAAACACAATTGAAATACTTCAAAAAAGTGGCTAAAGATTTGAAGAACAAGTTTGGAGCAAAAAAGTCCAAACAACTCCTCTCCAATGCTGTATACATATTTAGCGCTGGAAATAATGATTACTTTGAATTTCCCGCGACATATTCTAAGGAAGAATATGTAAAGATGGTAACGGGCAATTTGACATCTGTTCTGAAGGTAATTAGATTATATATTATTTTTTATTTATAGCCCGTTTGGTCAAGCTGGAAAAATCAGTTTATTTTAAGAATTTTTTTTTTAAGTATTTTTTTTCAATTTGGTGAGAAGTGGTTTGTGTTTGGCTAATTAATTTAAAAAGTACTTCTAAGCAGAAATTAGTGTTTGGCCAAAATTTTAAAAAGTGATTTTAAGTGTATTTTTTTTAAAAGTGCTTTTCAAAAAAGTGATTCTGTTAAGAAACCACTTTTTTCTGCTTTTCCAAAACTGCTTCTGCTTCTCCTCAGAAACACTTTTTTCTCTTAAAAGCTTGGTCAAACACTTCAAATCTGAAAAAAATATTTCTTGTAAAAGAAAAAAAAATGTTTTTTGAACTTGGAGAAGTTTGACCAAACATGCTATTAATCATCTTAATTTTACAAAATCTAGCAAAAAGTAGCTAAATATACTTTTGCATATTTTTTTTTTAATTTTTAACCATTTAATGCAACAGGGAATATACAAGAAAGGAGGGAGAAAATTTGCCATTCTTAGTTTGGGTCCTTTGGGTTGTACACCAGGATCTAGGGCTCTTAATTTCCAACAAGGAAATAAAAGTGGCTGCCTAGAAGAACTGACAAACCTAGCAAAATTACACAATTCAGCTTTGCCTAAAATGCTAAAGCAACTAGAGCAGAAATTACCTGGATTTAAGTATTCCTTGTTTGATTTCTTCAAAGTTGCTATTGAGAGGATTGACAACCCTTCAAAATATGGTAAGTTCCTGTGAAACTGATACTTGAATTCATCAACATTTCATTCTTATACCTTGTTATACAAAAAAATAATAGCATCCGTGTGACTAGGGGTGTTCGTAAAAATCCAAAAAATCGAATCAAACCGACTAAAAAAATTGATACTTTTTAAGTTTGGTTTGGTTTTGGTTTTGTGTTTTAAAATATGATAAATTTTGGTTTTGTTTTGGTTTTAATAAAAAAATAATCGAAAAAGCCGAACCAAACCGACTATATAACTAGCTATTTAAATTTATTACTACACACGCATATAGTCCATTTGTATTTTTAATCTAATTCTTTGCTCTTATAATAATTTAATTCTTTGTCATTACATTCTAGTTTGATTGGTAGTTTTCTTTTACAAAGTACAAGAATTTATTTCATGTTAAAAATAATCGATTTTCAAATGAGTATTTAAATTATTCATCACCATTTGATTCAATTATCATCAATATATCTTGAAAATGGTAGATTTCTCAAAGACCAATTGATTTGATAGTGTTACATTGAAAATGTAGTCGTTGTTAGGACCGAAAAGGCAGGTATCATGCGGAAACTAGCAAAGCAAACCTTGAACAACAATAAATCCAACAACAAAAGAGAAATATACCAAAAGAGACACAAATATTTAACGTGGTTCGGTCAATTGACCTACATCCACTGCGGAGAAGAGCAATCTACTATATAAAAAAGAGTACAAAATACTGAGAGAACAACCTCACGAAGAGGCAAACACAAGTGACACACTAACACTTGTCCCGTGAAAGTTCTCCCCCTAAACACGACTCTCAAACCCCATATGGCTACATTGTGGATGCTACTGAATGAGAATGACGGATCTTCAATTTATAGAACTCCAAACATTTTCCTACAAGAAAAGGGACTAGCCAAATATGGAAGAATTATATTTTCCTTCTAGGAAAAGAAAAACCTAATTATGGTAAATATATTGTCCTTTCCTTCAAGAAATAGGAAAACCAAATATGGTAAGAAACTCAAGACAAAGCCTAACAATTCTCCCCCTTAGCTTAAATTTTCTAAAAAAATAAATATGATCCACCTCCTTCACATAGCCTTCAACATGTCGCATCTCCAAATCTCCACCATAATGTTTGTCTCAACGTGTGTAGCACACCGGTCAAATTTCTCAGACAAAATCATGATTACTGTCAAATAGGTTGCGGCTAGAACTAAACCCGTCAAAATGAACATGTCTTGAGCCTCGCTCTAATACCACTTGTTAGGACCAAAAAAGCAGGTGTCATGCGGAAACTAGCAAAGCAAACCTTGAACGACGATACATCCAACAACAAAAGAGAAATATACCAAAATAAACACAAACATTTAACGTGGTTCGGTCAATTGACCTACATCCACGGCGGAGAAGAGCAATCCACTATATAAAAAGAGAGTACAAAATATCGAGAGAACAACCTCACGAAGAGGCAAATACAAGTGACACACTAACACTTGTCCCGTAAAGTTCTCCCCCTTAATACGACTCTCAAACCCCATATGGTTACATTGTGGACGCTACTAAATGAGAATGACAGATCTTCAATTTATAGAACTTCAAACCTGTCACGACCTACCAGGCCGTGATGGCGCCTATTGTGGAACTAGGCTAGCCAACCATCACATTATTACGCTTTTGTTCAATTATAACCGTTCACAATTTAACAATAAGCACGCAACCATAACATAAATAATGAAATTAATGTCTTAGCGTTCCCATATTAGCCTACACAACCTCCCAAGAACTGGAGTCAATAGTCATGAGCATCTAAGAATGAATAAGCCTAACTCTGCTAAAAACTATAATATATGTCTCTAAATCAATTGATAAAAACATAATAAGGAAGGGAAGTGGAGAAGTTGTGGACGCTGGACAGCTACCTTGAAATCCCGTGAAACTCGCTAACGAACAAGCAAAAAATGCTACTGCTCCAGACCGTCACCTGAATCTGTGCACAGGGGCACATGGAGTCTTTATGAGTACGCCAACTCAGTAGTAATGAAAAGAAATCACAGTCTGAGAAATATAAAACACACAAACAGATACACCATTTCACAACAACCAGTAAAACATCAAGTCACCAAGTAGTATTCAGCAATTTCATAAGTTCGAAATCAGTTTCCAGAAACCTTTGAGAACAAGTAAATATCGATATATCTCCGTGAAATCCTCGGTAAAACTCAGTTTGAAACGAAGTAAATCATAGTTCGAAAACATAGTAAAATCATCATGAAACTGCCCCTCAGGCCAAAATCATTTCTCAGAACAGATGCCCTCAGGCATTCCCTCAATCACTCAGTATCAATCATCACTCAGTATCAGCCCCGCGGGCAATCATCATCACTCAATCGGTACCGGCGCTCACTGGGGGTGTGTTACAGACGCCGGAGGGGCTCCTACAGCCCAAGCGCAACAATAACATAAGGCCTGAAAGCCTTCTCACCTCTCTCATAAGGCCTGGAAGCCTCCTCGCATCACTCATAAGGCCTGGAAGCCTTCTCACCTCTCCCATAAGGCCTGGAAGCCTTCTCACCTCTCTCATAAGGCCTGGAAGCCTCCTCACCTCTCTCATAAGGCCTGGAAGCCTCCTCACCTCTCGCATAAGGCCTGCAATCCTCCTCACCTCTCTCATAAGGCCTGGAATCCTCCTCGCATCACTCAGTCAGACACTCTCAGTTATCCCTTAGGCCATAAACAAATCGGGTTCTCGACCCAAAACAGTGTTTTATTTTTCAATTAATAGTATCAAAATACTCTGAGTATCAAAACAATTTATCAGGAAAAGACTGAGTGTAATTCACAACATATCAAGTGAGGAAAAACAGTAAAACAATCCCCCAAGGGGTAAACAGATCGGCACTAGGCCCCAAACACGGCTTACAGCCCAAAACATATCATAATATATAAATACTAATTAAGCAAAGGCTTAAAAATCGATTTCGCAACTCAATAGTTGCCTAAGTAGGAAATATATTTTCCAAGTTTCAATCTTTATATTCCAAAATCCCGTGAAGGGTGCATAGTCCGGGG